>CM030368.1:672804-951700 GCA_017893485.1 Hemerocallis citrina | reverse complement strand
TGTCGCGAAATTTTGTATTTTACAATTTTGGCCTTATTTTGTGGGCTATAGTCCACAATTTTCGGTCACTTTCGTGAGATTTTTTGTTTCCCTCATTTTGTGGGCTATAGTACACAGTTTTCGCTCACTTTCATGAGATTTTCTTGTATTTTACTGTTTTGGCCTTATTTCATGTGTTATAGTCCACACTTTCTGGCCGTTTTCGTAAAATTTTGAGTTTGACAGTTTTAGCCTCATTTGCGGGCTATAATCAACAATTTTTGCGCACTTTCGTGAGAATTTTTGTTTCCCTCATTTTGTGGGCTATACAGTACACTTTTTTCGATCACTTTCATGAGATTTCGTATTTTACTATTTTGACCTCATTTTGCGGATTATAGTCCACAATTTTCGTCCGTTTTCGTGGAATTTTGTATTTCGCTATTTTAGCCTCATTTGTGGGCTATATAGTCCACAGTTTTGGCCACTTTCATGAGATTTTTTTGTTTCCCTCATTTTGTTGGTTAGTACACAATTTTCGCTCACTTTCATGAGACTTTGTATTTTACTGTATTGCCCTCATTTTGTGTATCCACAGTTTCCGACCGTTTTCGTAAAATTTTGTATTTGACTATTTTAGCCTCATTTGTAGGCAATATAATCCACAATTTTTGGGCACTTTCGTTAGAATTTTTCTTTCCCTCATTTTGTGGGCTATAGTACACTATTTTCGATCACTTTCATTAGATTTTGTATTTTACTGTTTTGGCCTCATTTTTGGCCGTTTTTGCGAAATTTTGTATTTGACTGTTTTAGCCTCAGTTGCGGGCGAACACTGTTTTCAGCAACTTTCGTGAGATTTTTTATTTTCCTCATTTTGTACACAATTTTGGATCACTTTCATGAGATTTTGTATTTTACAGTTTTGGCCTCCTTTCGTGGGTTATAGTCCACAGTTTCCGGCCTTGGTCGCGAAATTTTGAATTTGGCTGTTTTAGCCTCATTTATGGGCTATAGTCCACAGTTTTCGGCCGCTTTCGTAAGATTTTTTATTTCCCTCATTTTCTGAGTTATAGTACACTGTTTTCGATCACTTTCATAAGATTACGTATTTTACTGTTTTGGTCTCATTTTGTGGGTTATAGTCCACAATTTTTGTCCGTTTTCGCGAAATTTTGTATTTGACTATTTTAGCCTCCTTTGTGGGCTGTAGTCCACAGTTTTCGGCCACTTTCGTTAGATTTTTTATTTCCCTCATTTTGTGGGCTATAATATACTGCTTTCGATCACTTTCATGAGATTTCTTATTTTACTGTTACGGCATCATTTTGTGGATAGTCCACAGTTTCCGGCCGTTGTCGTGAAATTATTTATTTGACGCTATTAGCCTCATTTGCGGGCTATAATTCACAGTTTTCGGCCACTTTCGTGAGATTTTTTATTTACCACATTTTGTGTTGTACACTTTTTTCGATCACTTTCATGAAATTTCGTATTTTACTGTTTTGGCCTTATTTTGTGGGGGATATAGACCACAGTTTCCGTCAATTTTCGTGAAATTTTGTATTGGACTATTTTACCCTCATTTGTGGGCTATAGTACACTGTTTTCGATCACTTTCATGAGATTTTGTACTTCACTGTTTTTGCCTCATTTTATGAGTTATAGTCCACAGTTTTTGGCCGTTTTCGTGAAATTTTGTCTTTGACTGTTTAAGCCTCATTTGCGGGCTATATAGTCCACTGTTTTCGGCCACTTTCGTGCGATTTTTTATTTCCCTCATTTTGTGGGCTATAGTACACTGTTTTCGATCACTTTCATGAGATTTTGTATTTTACTGTTTTATCATCATTTTGTGGGTTATAAACCACATTTTCCAGTCGTTTTCGTGAAATTTTGTATTTGACTGTTTCCAGTCCACAGTTTTCGGCCACTTTCGGGATATTGTTTTATTTCCCTCTCTTTTATTTTCCTCTCTTTTGTATAGTTCACTGTTTTTTATCACTTTCAAAAGATTTCGTATTTTACTGTTTTGGCATTATTTTATGGGTTATAGTCCACAGCTTCCGGATGTTTTCATGAAATTTTGTAATTGAATGTTTTAGCTTCATTTGTGGGCTATAGTCCACAGTTTTCGACCACTTTCTTGAGATTTTTTATTTCTCATTTTTTTAGCTATAGTAAAGTGTTTTCGATCACTTTTATGAGATTTCATATTTTACGAATTTGGCCTTATTTTGAAGGTTATAGTCCACAGTTTTCGGCCGTTTTCATAAAATTTTGTATTTGACTGTTTTAGCATCATTTGTGGACTACTGGAGTGCACAGTTTTCGGCCAATTTCGAGAGATTTTTTTGTTTCCCTTATTTTGTGAGTTATAGTACACTATTTTCGATCACTTTCATGAGATTTTGTATTTTACTGTTTTGGCCGCATTTTGTGGGTATAGTCCACAGTTCCCGCCGATTTCGTGAAATTTTGTATTTGACTGTTTTAGCCTCATTTGTGGGCTATAGTCCACTTTTCGGCACTTTTGCGTGAATTTTTATTTCCCACATTTTGTGGGCTATAGTCCACAGTTTTCGGTCATTTTCATGAAATTTTGTATTTGACTGTTTTAGCCTCATTTGTGGGCTATATAGTCAATAGTTTTCGGCCACTTTTGTGAGATTTTTTATTTTCCTCATTATGTGGGCTTTAGTACACTGTTTTTAATCACTTTCATGAGATTTAGTATTTTACAATTTTGGTCTTATTTTGTGGGTTACAATCCGCAGTTTCCGGCCGTTTTCGTGAAATTTTGTATTTGAATTTTTTAGCCACATTTGTGGGCTATATAGGGAACAGTTTTCGGGTACTATTGTGAGAAAATTTTATTCCCTCATTTTGTGGTTTAATGTGATTTCGTATTGTCCACAGTTTCCCACATTTTTCATGAAAATTTTGATTTGACTATTTTAGCCTCATTTGTGGGCTATAGTTCACAGTTTTCGGCAACTTTCGTTAGATTTTTAATTTCCCTCATTTGTGTGGGCAATAATACACTGTTTTCGATCACTTCATGAGATGTCGTATTTTACTGTTTTGGCATCATTTTGTGAATAGTCCGCAGTTTCCGGCCGTTGTCGTGAAATTATTTATTTGACTGTTTTAGCCTCATTTGTAGGCTATATATAGTCCACAGTTTTCGGTCACTTTTGCGAGATTTTTATTTCCCTCATTTTTTTAGCTATAGTACACTGTTTTCGATCACTCTCATGAGATTTTGTACTTTACTGTTTTTGCCTCATTTTGTGGGTTATAGTCCACAGTTTCCGGCCGTTTTCGCGAAATTTTGTATGGCTGTTTTAGCCTCATTTGAGGGCTATATAGTCCACTGTTTTCGGCCACTTTCGTGCAATTTTTTATTTCCCTCATTTTGTGGGCTATATAGTACACTGTTTTCGATCAGTTTCATGAGATTTCGTATTTTACTCTTTAGCATCATTTTGTGGGTTATATACCACATTTTCCAGTCGTTTTCGCAAAATTTTGTATTTAACTGTTTCCAGTCCACAGTTTTCAGCCACTTTCGTGATATTTTTTACTTCCCGCTCTTTTATTTTCCCCTCTTTTGTATACTACACTGTTTTTGATCAATTTCAAAAGATTTCGTATTTTACTGTTTTGGCATTATTTTGTGGGCTATAGTCCATAGTTTCCGGACGTTTTCGTGAAATTTTGTAATTGAATGTTTTAGCTTCATTTGTGGGCTATAATCCACAGTTTTCGGCCACTTAAGGTTTTTTATTTCTGATTTTTTGAGCTATAGTACACTGTTTTCGATCACTTTTATAAGATTTCGTATTTTACGAATTTGGCCTTATTTTGAGGGTTATAGTCCACAGTTTTCGGACATTTTCGTGAAATTTTGTATTTGACTGTTTTAACCTCATTTGCGGGCTATATAGAGTCCACAGTTTTCGGCCACTTTCGTGAGATTTTTTTGTTTCCCTTATTTTGTGAGCTAGTACACTGTTTTCGATCACTTTCATGAGATTTTGTATTTTACTGTTTTGGTCCCATTTTGTGGGTAATAGCCAACAATTCCCACCGTTTTCGTGAAATTTTGTATTTGAAGTGTTACCGCTGATTTCGGTGTGGGGGTAAACAGATAGAATTTGTGAGCTCGAGAAAAACCTGAACAGTTGACTCAAGCCTTCTTGCTCCTGGCGCAACCTGCAAGGAAGTGCGAAACACCGGGATTGATTCCGGCGACGCACCCTCCGACGCTCTTGTCAGTAATCAGAAGAGATTAAGAAAGAGCTTAAAGTGGTGAAAAAGTGATTAACCTAGTCATGGTGGTAGAGGGGTGGTATTTATAGTCGCCAGGGGAGCCGTTTAAGGGTCTGATTTCCTGTGTAACAGCTGGGAGCAAAATCCTCAGTCTGTTTAGGAAATCTTTCCTTGATTCCCGGTGGGAGCAAATCAGGGCCGTTGATTTGGCCAAATCAGGGATCCTGATTTGTCTCTCGCTGGTTTGGGTTCGCCTTGGGTCGGGACCCGTACCCAATAGGTGTGGGTCCGTTCGCGGGTTATTGGATCTGTGAGAGGGAGATTCAGTACCCGCCTTGGATCCACTTGCATGTGAAATTACCATTTTACCCCCGAGCTTCAAGATTCGTGTCCAATCTGGACGGTTCCGATTTAACCCCATTTTTAGCCATATCAGACAGTTTTAGCCTCATTTGTGGGGCTATAGTCCACAATTTTTTGGCACTTTTGTGCGAATTTTTATTAGCCACATTTTGTGGGCTATAGTGCACTGTTTTCGATCACTTTCATGGGATTTTAAATTTTACTGTTTTGGCCTCATTTAGTGGGCTATGGTCCACAGTTTTCGGCCATTTTCGTAAAATTTTGTATTTGACTGTTTTAGCCTCATTTGTGGGCCATATAGTCAATAGTTTTCGGCCACTTTCGTGAGATTTTTTATTTTCCTCATTTTGTGGGCTTTTTTAGTACACTGTTTTTCATCACTTTCAAGAGATTTAGTATTTTACAGTTTTGGCCGTATTTTGTGGGTTACAATCTGCAGTTTCCGACCGTTTTCGTGAAATTTTGTATTTGACTTTTTTAGCCACATTTGTGGGCTATATAGTGAACATTTTTTGGATATTATTGTGTATTTGACTTTTTTAGCCACATTTGTGGGCTATATAGTGAACATTTTTTGGATATTATTGTGAGAACTTTTTCCCCTCATTTTGTGGGTTATAGTAAACTGTTTTCGATCACTTTAATGTGATTTCGTATTTTACAATTTTGGCCTCATTTTCTGGGTTATAGTCCACAGTTTCCGGCCTTTTTCAAGAAATTTTTGATTTGACTATTTTAGCCTCATTTGTGGGCTATAGTCCACAGTTTTCGGCCACTTTCTTTAGATTTTTGATTTCTCTCATTTGTGTGGGCTATAGTACACTATTTTCGATTACTTTCATGAGAATTCGTATTTTACTGTTTTAACATCATTTGGTGGATAGTCCACAGTTTCCGACCGTTGTCGTGAAATTATTTATTTGACTGTTTTAGCCTCATTTGCGGGCTATAGTCCACAGTTTTCGACCACTTTCGTGAGATTTTTTTATTTACCTAATTTTGTGTTGTACACTATTTTTGATCACATTCATGAGATTTCGTATTTTACTGTTTTGGCCTTATTTTGTGGGGGATATAGACCATAGTTTCCGTCAGTTTTCGTGAAATTTTGTATTTCACTGTTTTAGCCTCATTTGTGGGTTATATAGTCCAGAGTTTTCGGCCACTTTTACGAGATTTTTTATTTCCTGCATTTTGTGAGCTATAGTACACTGTTTTCGATCACTTTCATGAGATTTTGTACTTTACTGTTTTTGCCTCATTTTGTGGGTTACAGACCACATTTTCCAATCGTTTTCGCGAAATTTTGTATTTGACTGTTTCCAATCCACAGTTTTCGACCACTTTCGTGATATTTATTATTTCCCTCTCTTTTGTATAGTACACTATTTTTTGATTACTTTCAAAAGATTTCGTATTTTACTGTTTTGGCATTATTTTGGGGGCTATAGTCCACAAATTCCGGACGTTTTCGTGAAATTTTGTACTTGAATATTTTAGCTTCATTTGTGGGCTATAATCCACAATTTTCGGCCACTTTCTTAAGATTTTTTATTTCTGATTTTTTGAGCTATAGTACACTGTTTTCGATCACTTCTATGAGATTTCGTATTTTACGAATTTGGCCTTATTTTGACGGTTATAGTCCACAGTTTTCGGACGTTTTCGTGAAATTTTGTATTTGACTGTTTTAACCTCATTTGCAGGCTATATAGAGTCCACAGTTTTCGGCCACTTTCGTGAGATTTTTTGGTTTCCCTCATTTTGTGAGCAATAGTACACTATTTTCGATCACTTTAATGAGATTTTGTATTTTACTATTTTGGCCTTATTTTGTGGGTTATAGTCCACAGTTCCCGCCGTTTTCGTGAAATTTTGTATTTGATAGTTTTAGCCTCATTTGTAGGCTAGTCCACAAATTTTGGGCAATTTTGTGCGAATTTTTATTAGCCACATTTTGTGGGCTATAGTGCACTATTTTCGATCACTTTCATGGGATTTTAAATTTTACTGTTTTGACATCATTTTGTGGGCTATAGTCCACAGTTTTCGGCCATTTTAGTGAAATTTTGTATTTGACTGTTTTAGCCTCATTTGTGGGCTATATAGTCAATAGTTTTCGGCCACTTTCGTGAGATTTTTTATTTCCCTCATTTTGTGGGCTTTTAGTACACTGTTTTTCATCACTTTAATGAGATTTAGTATTTTACAGTTTTGGCCTTATTTTGTAGGTTACAATCCGCAGTTTCCGGTCGTTTTCGTGAAATTTTGTATTTGACTTTTTTAGCCACATTTGTGAGCTATATAGTGAACAGTTTTTGGATACAATTGTGAGAATTTTTTCCCCTCATTTTGTGGGTTATAGTAAACTGTTTTCGATCACTTTAATGTGATTTCGCATTGTACTGTTTTGGCCTCATTTTGTGGGTTATAGTCCACAGTTTCCGGCCTTTTTCATGAAATTTTGTATTTGACTATTTTAGCCTCATTTGTGGCTAGTTCACAGTTTTCGGCCACTTTCGTTAGATTTTTTATTTCCCTCTTTTTGTGGGCTATAGTACACTGTTTTCGATCACTTTCTTTCGATTTCGTATTTTATTGTTTTAGCATCATTTTGTGGACAGTATACAGTTTCCGGCCGTTTTCGTGAAATTTTGTGTTTGACGGTTTTAGACTCATTTGTGGGCTATAGTCCACAGTTTTCAGCCACTTTCGTGAAATTTTTTATTTCCCTCATTTTGTGGGCTATAATACACTGTTTTCGATCACTTTCATGAGATTTCGTATTTTGTTGTTTTGGCCTTATTTTGTGGGTTATACACCGCATTTTCCAGTCGTTTTTGCAAAATTTTGTATTTGACTGTTTTAGCCTCATGTGTCAAGTCCACAGTTTCCGGCCACTGTCATTAGATTTCGTATTTTACTGTTTCGGCCTTATATTGTCAGTTATAGACCATATTTTCCAATCGTTTTCGCGAAATTTTGTATTTGACTGTTTTAGCCTCATGTGTGGGCTATTGTCCGCAGTTTTCGGCCACTTTCATGATAATTTTTATTTTCCTCTCTTTGTGGGCTATAGTTACTGTTTTTTATCTCTCACAAGATTTCGCCTTTTACTGTTTTGGCCTAATTTTGTGGGGTATATAGTCCACAGTTTCCGGACGTTTTCGTGAAATTTTGTAATTGAATGTTTTAGCTTCATTTGTGGGCTTATAGTCCACAGTTTTCGGCCACTTTCTTGAGATTTTTTCTCTCTCATTTTGTGGGCTATAGTACACTATTTTCGATCACTTTCATGAGATTTCGTATTTTAATATTGGCTAAAATTGAAGGAAAAAAAACCCTTGAACTATCTCATATATGCAGAAAGCCTCACTCACCTTTTTTTATGCAGAAAACCTCACTCACCATTTTTTTTGTAGAAAACCGCACTCAACTATGATTGCGAAAAACCATAATCGGACTCTGTTAGGGTTCTGTTCGTTTTTGTCACGTGCAACGCACGTGACTTAAAAAAGGATGAAAATACCCCCCGACTGTTTCTTCTTGGCAAAAATTGAAAAAAACCCCTTGAACTATCCTTATATGTAGAAAACCTCACTCACTTTTTTTTAATGCAGAAAACCGTACTCAACGATGATTGCGAAAAACCACATTCTGACACTGTTATGGTTCTGTCCTCAATCACCTTTTTTGTGTGCAGAAAACCGCACTCAACTATGATTGCGAAAAACCACATTCTGACACTGTTATGGTTCTGTTCGTTTGTCTGTTTGCCAATTTCTCACGAACAGAACCCTAACAGAGCCAGAGTGTGGTTTTTCGCAATCATCGTTGAGTGCGGTTTTCTGCATTAAAAAAATGTGAGTGAGGTTTTCTGCATATAAAGGATAGTTCAAGGGCTTTTTTTCAATTTTTGCCAAGAAGAAACAGTCGGGGGGTATTTTCGTCCTTTTTTAAGTCACGTGCGTTGCACGTGACAAAAACGAACAGAACCCTAACAGAGTCCGATTATGGTTTTTCGCAATCATAGTTGAGTGCGGTTTTCTGCATAAAAAAAGGTAAGTGAGGTTTTCTGCATATAGGGGATAGTTCAAGGAGGCTTTTTCAATTTTAGCCTTTAATATTTTGGCTTTATTTTGATGGTTATAGTCCACAGTTTTCGGCCGTTCTTGTGAAATTTTGTATTTGACTGTTTTAGCCTCATTTGTGGGCTATATATATAGTCCACAGTTTTCGGCCACTTTCGTGAGATTTTTTGTTCCCCCATTTTGTAGGTTATAGTACACAGTTTCCGATCACTTACAAGAGATTTTGTATTTTACAGTTTTGATCCCATTTTAGGGGTAGTCTACAGTTTTCGGCCTTTTTCGTGAAATTTTGTATTTTACGGTTTTAGCCTCAGCTGTAGGCAATATAGTCCACAGTTTTCGTCCACTTTCGTGAGAATTTATATTTCCCTCATTTTGTGGGGTACACTGTTTTCGATCACTTTCTTGAAATTTTGTATTTTACAGTTTTTGGCCTCATTTTGAGGGTTAATCGTCCACAGTTTCCGGCCGTTGTCGCGAAATTTTGTATGACTGTTTTAGCCTCATTTGTGGGCTATAGTCCACAATTTTCTGGCATTTTAGTAAGAATTTTTATTTCCCTCATTTTGTGGGCTATAGTGCACTATTTTCGATCACTTTAATGAGATTTTGTATTTTATTGTTTTGACCTCAATTTGTTGGTTATAGTACACTTTCCGGCCTTTTTCGTAAAATTTTGTATTTGAATATTTTAGCCTCATTTGTGAGCTATATAGCCCATAGTTTTCGGCCATTTCGTTAGATTTTTTATTTCCCTCTTTTTGTAGGCTATATTACACTGTTTTCAATCACTTTCACGAGATTTCGTATTTTACTGTTTTAGCATCATTTTGTGGACAGTCTACAGTTTCCGGCCGTTTTCATGGAATTTTGAATTTGACTGTTTTAGCCACTTTTGTGGCCTATCGTTCACAGTTTTCGGTCACTTTCGTAAAAATTTTTATTTCCCTCATTTTGTGGGCTATATAGTACACTATTTTCGATCACTTTCATGAGATTTCGTATTTTACCGTTTTGGCCTTATTTTGTGGGTTAAAGACCACATTTTCCAGTCGTTTTCGCAAAATTTGGTATTCGACTATTTTAGCCTCATGTTTCAAGTCCATAGTTTTCGGCCACGTTCATTAGATTTCGTATTTTACTATTTTGGCCATATTTTGTGGGTTATAGTCCACAACTTCTGGACGTTTTCGTGAAATTTTGTATTTGAATGTTCTAGCCTCATTTGTGGGCTATAGTCCACAGTTTTCAGCCACTTTTGTGAGATTTTTTTTCCCTCTTTTGCAGACTAGTACACTGTTTTCGATCACTTTCATGAGATTTCGTATTTTACTATTTTGGCCTCATTTTGTGGGGTTATAGTCCCACAATTTTCGTCCGTTTTCGTGAAATTTTGTATTTTACTGTTTTAGCCTCATTTGTGGGCTATAGTCCACAATTTTCTGGCACTTAAGTGAAATTTGTTATTTCCCTCATTTTTGGGCTATGGTACACTGTTTTCGATCACTTTAATGAGATTTTGTATTTTAATGTTTTAGCCTCATTTGTGGGCTATATAGTCCATAATTTTCGGCCACTTTCGTGAGATTTTTTTTTCCCTCATTTTGTGGGCTAGTACACTATTTTCGATCACTTTAATAAGATTTCGTATTTCACTGTTTTGGTCTTATTTTGTGGGTTCTAGACCACAGTTTCCGTCAGTTTTCGTGAAATTTTGTATTTGACTGTTTTAGCCTCATTTATTAGCAATATAGTCCAAAGTTTTCGACACTTTTGTGAGATTTTTTATTTCCATCATTTTGTGCGCTATAATACAATGTTTTTGATCACTTACATGAGATTTTGTACTTTACTGTTTTGGCCTCATTTTGTTGGTTATAGTCCACAGATTCCGGCCGTTTTCGTGAAATTTTGTATTTGACTGTTTTAGCCTCATTTGTGGGCTATATAGTCCACAGTTTTTGACCACTTTCGTTATATTTTTTATTTCCCTCATTTTGTGGGCTATAGTACACTGTTTCCGATCACTTTCATGAAATTTCATATTTTACTGTTTTAGCATCATTTTGTGGATAGTCTACAGTTTCCGGCCGTTTTCGTGAAATTTTCTATTTGACTGATTTGTAGGCTATATAGTCCACAATTTTCGGATACATTCGCGAGAATTTTATTTCCTTCATTTTGTGAGCTAAAGTACACTGTTTTCGATCATTTTCATGAGATCATCTATTTTATAGTTTTGACCTCATTTTGTGGGTTATAGTCCACAAATTTCGTCCATTTTTGTGAAATTTTGTATTTGACTGTTTTAGCTTCATTTGTGGGCTATAGTCCACAGTTTTCGGCCACTTTCATGAGATTTTTTTGTTTCCCTCATTTTGTGGGCTATAGGACACTTTTTTCGATCACTTTGAAAAGATTTTGTATTTTACTGTTTTGCCTTCATTTTGTGAGTTATAGTCCACAGTTTCCGGCCGTTTTCGTGAAATTTTGTATTTGACAGTTTTGGTCTCATTTGTGGGCTATAATCAACAATTTTAGGGCACATTCATGAGAATTATTGTTTCCCACATTTTGTGAGCTAGTACACTATTTTCGATCACTTCCATTGGATTTTGTACTTTACTGTTCTTGACTCACTTTGTGGGTTATATAGTCCACAGTTTCCGGCCGTTTTCGTGAAATTTTGTATTCGACTGTTTTAGCCTCATTTGTGGGCTATAATCAACAATTTTAGGGCATTCGTAAGAATTTTTGTTTCCCTCATTTTGTGGGCTAGTACACTGTTTTTGATCACTTTCATGAGATTTTGTACCTTACTGTTTTGGCCTCATTTTATGGGTTATACTCCACAGTTTCCGGACGTTTTCTTGAAATTTTGTATGACTATTTTAGCCTCATTTGTGGGCTATATATAGTCCACAGTTTCCGGCCCCTTTCATGACATTTTTTTGTTTCTCTCACAGTTTTCGAATACTATCATGAGATTTTGTATTTTACTATTCTGACCTCATTTTGTGGAGTCCATAGTCTCCTGCCGTTTTCTTCAAATTTTGTATTTGACTGTTTTAGCCTCATTTGTGGGCTATATAGTCCACAGTTTTCGTACACTTTCATGAGATTTTTTTGTTTCCCTCATTTTGTGGGCTATAATACATTGTTATGATCACTTTCATAAGATAATGTATTTTACTGTTTTGGCCTCATTTTGTGAGTTATAGTCCACAGTTTCCGGCCGCTGTCGCGAAATTTTTTATTTAATTGTTTTAGCCTCATTTGTGGGCTATAGTCCACAGTTTTCGGCCACTTTCGTGAGATTATTTATTTCCCTCAATTTGTGGGCAATAGTACACTGTTTTCGGTCACTTTCATAAGATTTCGTATTTTACTGTTCTGGCCTCATTTTGTGGGTTATATAGTCCACAGTTTCCGGCCTTTTTCATGAAATTTTGTATTTGACTATTTTAGCACCATTTGTGGGCTATAGTCCACAGTTTTCGAACACTTTCGTTAGATTTTTTATTTTCCTCATTTTGTGAGCTATAGTGTACTATTTTCGATCACTTTCATGAAATTTTGTATTTTACTGTATTAGCATCATTTTGTGGATGTCCACAGTTTCCGGCCGTGGTCGTGAAATTATTTATTTGACGGTTTTAGCCTCATTTGCGGGCTATAGTCCACTGTTTTCGACCACTTTCATGAGATTTTTTATTTTCCTCATTTTGTGGGCTATAGTACACAGTTTTCGATCACTTTCATGAGATTTCGTATTTACTATTTTGACCTCATTTTGTGGGTTATAGTCCACAATTTTCGTCCATTTTCGCAAAATTTTGTATTTGACTGTTTTAGCGTCATTTGTGGGCTATCGTCCACTATTTTCGGTAACTTTCGTGAGGTTTTTATTTCCCTCATTTTGTGGGCTACAGTAGACTGTTTTCGATCACTTTTATAAATTTTTTTGTATTTTACTGTTTTGGCCTAACTTAGTGGGTTATAGTCCGTTGTTTCCGGCCATTTACGTGAAATTTTGTATTTGACGGTTTAGCCTCATTTATGGGCTATATAGTCCGTAGTTTTCGGTCACTTTCGTGAGATTTCTTTGTTTCCCTCATTTTGTGGGCTATAGTACACAGTTTTCGATCACTTTCAAAAGATTTTGTATCATACTGTTTTGGCCTCATTTTGTAGGTTGTAGTCCACAGTTTTCGGCCGTTTTCGTGAAATTTTGTATTTGACTGTTTTAGCCTCATTTATGGGCTATATAGTCCACAGTTTCCAGCCACTTTCATGAGATTTTTTATTTTCCTCATTTTGTGGGCTATTGTACACTGTTTTCGATCACTTTCACGAGATTTCGTATTTACTATTTTAGCCTCATTTTGTGGGTTATAGTCAACAAATTTCGTCCGTTTTCGTGAAATTTTGTATTTGACTGTTTTAGCCTCATTTGTGGACTATATAGTCCACGGTTTTCGTGAGATTTTTTTGTTTCCCTCATTTTGTGGGCTATAGTACACTGTTTTCGATCACTTTCAAGAGATTTTGTATTTTACGGTTTTGGCCTCATTTTGTGGGTTATAGTCCACAGTTTCCGGCCGTTTTTGTGAAATTTTGTATTTGAATGTTTTAGCCTCATTTGTGGGCTATAATCAACAATTTTAGGGCATTCGTAAGAACTTTTGTTTCCCTTATTTTGTGGGCTAGTACACTGTTTTCGATCACTTTCATGAGATTTTGTACCTTACTGTTTTGGCCTCATTTTATGGGTTATACTCCACAGTTTCCGGACGTTTTCGTGAAATTTTGTATTTGACTGTTTTAGCCTTATTTGTGGGCTATATAGTCCAGTGTTTTCGGCCACTTTTGTGCGATTTTTTATTTTCCTCATTTTGTGGGCTATACTATAGTGTTTTCTATCACTTTCATGAGATTTTGTACATTACTGTTTTTGCCTCATTTTGTGGGTTAGAGTCCACAGTTTCCGGCCGTTTTTCCGAAATTTTGTATTTGACTGTTTTAGCCTCGTTTGTGGGCTATAGTCCACTGTTTTCGACCACTTTCGTGAGATTTTTTATTTCCCTCATTTTGTGGGCTATAGTACACTGTTTTCGATCACTTTCATGAGATTTTGTACTTTACTGTTTTGGTCTCATGTTGTGGGTTATAGTCCACAATTTTCGTCCGTTTTCGCGAAATTTTGTATTTGACTATTTTAGCCTCATTTGTGGGGGCTATAGTCCACTGTTTTTGGCCACTTTCGTGAGGTTTTTTATTTCCCTCATTTTGTGGGCTACAGTAGACTGTTTCGATCACTTTGGTGAAATTTTGTATTTTACTGTTTTGGCCTAACTTTGTGAGTTATAGTCCGCAGTTTCTGGCCATTTACATAAAATTTTGTATTTGACAGTTTTAGCCTCATTTGTGGGCTATATAGTCCATAGTTTTCGGCCTCTGTCGTGAGGTTTTTTGTTTCCCTCATTTTGTGGGCTATAGTACACAGTTTTCGATCACTTTCAAAAAATTTTGTATTTTACTGTTTTGGCCTCATTTTATGGGTTATAGTCCAGAGTTTCCGGCCATTTTCGTGAAATTTTGTATTTGACTGTTTTAGCCTCATTTATGGGCTATAGTCCACAGTTTCCAGCTACTTTCATGAGATTTTTTATTTTCCTCATTTTGTGGGCTATTGTACATTGTTTTCGATCACTTTCACGAAATTTCGTATTTATTATTTTCGCCTCATTTTGTGGGTTATAGTCCACAAATTACGTCCATTTTCGTGAAATTTTGTATTTGACTGTTTTAGCCTCATTTATGGACTATATAGTCCACAGTTTTCGGCCACTTTCATGAGATTTTTTTTATTTCCCTCATTTTGTGGGCTATAGTACACAGTTTTCGATCACTTTCAAGAGATTTTATATTTTACTGTTTTGGCCTCATTTTGTGGGTTATAGTCCACAGTTTCCGACCGTTTTCGTGAAATTTTGTATTTGAATGTTTTAGCCTCATTTGTGGGCTACAACATTTTAGTGCACATTCATGAGAATTTTTGTTTCCCTCATTTTGTGGGCTAGTACACTGTTTTCGATCACTTTCGTGAGATTTTGTACTTTACTGTTTTGGCCTCATTTTGTGGGTTATAGTCCACAGTTTCTGGACGTTTTCGTGAAATTTAGTATTTGAAAGTTCTAGACTCATTTGTGGGCTATAATCCACAGTTTACGGCCACTTTTATGAGATTTTTTATTTCCTTCATTTGTGGGCTATTGTACACTTTTTTCGATCACTTTCATGAAATTTCGTATTTTACAATTTTGGCCCTATTTTGTGGGTTATAGTCCACAATTTTCGTCCGTTTTCGTGAAATTTTGCATTCGACAAATTTAGCCTCATTTGTGGGCTATATAGTCCACAGTTTTCGGCCACTTTTGTGATATTTTTTTCCCCCTCATTTTGTGGGCTATAATACACAGTTTTCGATCACTTTAATGAGATTTTGTATTGTACTGTTTTGGCCTCATTTTGTGGAGTTCATAGTCTTCAGCCGTTTTCTTGAAATTTTGTATTTGACTGTTTTAGCCTCATTTGTTGGCTATATAGTCCACAATTTTCGTACACTTTCAAGAAATTTTTTTGTTTCCCACATTTTGTGGGCTATACTACATTGTTATCAAGCACTTTCATAAGATATTGTATTTTACTGTTTTGACCTTATTTTGTGGGTTATAGTCCACAGCTTCGAGTCGTTTTCGTGAAATTTTGTATTTCACTGTTTTAGCCTTATTTGTGGGCTATAGTCCACAATTTTCAGGCACTTTAGTGAGAAATTTTATTTTCCTCATTTTGTGGGTGAAGCTCGATCTGATTTTATTTTAAAGGTGCATGATGGCCTAGACCTCTTGCATGCTTCCCTAGAAAAGCTGGAAAAGCTCCCCCAGCTAATGCAAGAGATTTCCCAGAACCCAAATAGTACACTGTTTTCGATCACTTTCAGGAGATTTTGTATTTTACTGTTTTGGCCTCATTTTGTGGGTTATAGTCCACAGTTTCCTGCCGTTGTCGTGAAATTTTGTATTTGACTATTTTAGCCTCATTTATGGGCTATATAGTTCACAGTTTTCGGTCACTTTCGTCAGATTTTTTATTTCCTTCATTTTGTGGGCTATTGTACACTGTTTTCGATCACTTTAATAAGATTACGTATTTTACTCTTTTGGCCTCATTTTGTGGGTTATAGTCCACAGTTTCCGGCTTTTTCATGAAATTTTGTATTTGACTATTTTAGCACCATTTGTGGGCTATATAGTCCACAGTTTTCCGCCACTTTCGTTAGATTTTTTATTTCCTTCATTTTGTGGGCTAGTGTACTATTTTCGATCACTTTCACGAAATTTTGTATTTTACTGTATTAGCATCATTTTGTGAATAGTCCACAGTTTCCGGACGTGGTCGTGAAATTTTGCATTTGACTGTTTTAGCCTCATTTGTGAGCTATAGTCCACAGTTTTCGGCCACTTTCGTGAGATTTTTTATTTCCCTCATTTTGTGGGCTATACACTGTTTTCGATCACTTTCATGAGATTTCGTAATTTACTATTTTGGCGTTATTTTGTTAGTTATAGACTACATTTTCCAGTCGTTTTCGCGAAATTTTGTATTTGACTGTTTTAGCCTCATGTGTCAAGTCCACAGTTTTCGACCACTTTCATGAGAATTCGTATTTTACTGTTTTTGCCTTATTTTGTGGGTTATAGTCCACAGTTTCCGGACGTTTTCGGGAAATTTTGTATTTGAATGTTCTAGCCTTATTTGTGGGCAACATAGTCCACAGTTTTCGGCCACTTTCGTGAGATCTTTTATTCCCTTGTATTGTGGGCTATAGTAAACTGTTTTCGATCACTTTCATGAGATTTTGTATTTTACTGTTTTTGCATCATTTTGTGGGTTATAGTCCCTAGTTTCCGACAGTTTTCGCGAAATTTTGTATGTGACTTTTTAGCCTCATGTGTGGGCTATATTCCACAATTTTCGGCCACTTTTGTGAGATTTTTAATTCCCACATTTTGTGGGCTATATATAGTACACTGTTTTCGATCACTTTCAAGAGATTTCGTATTTTACTGTTTTTGCCTTATTTTGTGGGTTATAGACCACAGTTTCCAGTTATTTTCATGAAATTTTGTATTTAATTGTTTTAGCCTCATGTGTGGGCTATAGTCACAGTTTTCGCTCACTTTCGTGAGAATTCTTTTCCCCTCATTTTGTTAGTTATAGTACACTGTTTTCGATCACTTTCATGAGATTTTGTATTTTACGGTTTTGACCTAATTTTGTGGGTTATAATCCACAGTTTCGTCCGTTTTCGTGAAATTTGGTATATGACTATTTTTGCCTCATTTGTGGGATATAGTCCACAGTTTTCAGCCACTTTCATTAGATTTTTATTTCCCACATTTTGTGGGCTATAGTACAGTGTTTTGCATCACTTTAATGAGATTTCGTATTCTACTATTTTGGTCTTATTTTGTTGGTTATAGTCTACAATTTCCAGCCGTTTTCGTGAAATTTTTTATTTGGGTGTTTCAGCCACATTTGTTGGCTATATAGTCCACCGTTTTCAGGCACTTTCGTGAGAATTTTTATTTTTCTCATTTTGTGGGCTATAGTACACTGTTTTTGGTCACTTTCATGAGATTTTGTATTTTACTGTTTTGGCATCATTTAGTGGATATTCCACAGTTTCCGACCATTTTCGTAAAATTTTGTATTTGACTGTTTTAGCCTCATTTGTGAGCAATAGGGCTGCAATCGAGCCAAGCCGAGCCGAATACCTTCAGGCTCGAGCTCGGCTCGTTTACCAAACGAGTTCAATTTTGAGCTCGAGCTCGGTTCGAGCCGAGCTTTGACCGAGCTTTGACCATATTCGAGCCGAATAGCTCGCGAGCTTAGCCTTAAAAAAATCAAGCTCGAGCTCGGCTCGTTTACGAAACGAGCTCGGTTTTGAGCTCGAGCTCGGTTCGAGCCGAGCTTTGACCGAGCTCGAGCCGAATAGCTCGCGAATAGCTCGATTCGTTTGCAGCCCTAGTGGGCTATAGGGCACAGTTTTCGGCCACTTTCGTGAGATTTTTTATTTTCCTCATTTTGTGGGTTGTAGTACAATGTTTTCGATTACTTTCATGAGATTTCATATTTTACTGTTTTGGCCTTATTTTGTGTGTTAGACCACATTTTCGAGTTGTTTTCATGAAATTTTGTATTTAAATGTTTTAGCCTCATGTGTGGGCTATAGTCCACAGTTTTCGGCCATTTTCGTGATATTATTTATTTCCCTCTTTTTGTGGGCTAGTACACAGTTTTCGATCCCTTTAATGAGATTTCGTATTTTACTGTTTTGGCCTCATTTAGTGCGTTATAGTCCACAGTTTCTGGACGTTTTCGTGAAATTTTGTATTTTAAGGTTTAGCCTCATTTGTGGGCTATATAAGTCCACAGTTTTTGGCCACTTTCGTGAGTTTTTTTTATTTTCCTCATTTTGTGGGCTACAATACACAGTTTTCGATCACTTCCATGAGATTTCGTATTTTACTATTTTGGCCTCATTTTGTGTGTTAGTCCACAATTTCCGGCCGTTTTTGTGAAATTCTGTATTTGACTGTTTTAGCTTCATTTGTGGACTATAGTCCACAATTTTTAGCCACTTTCGTTAGATTTTTTATTTACCTTATTTTGTGGGCTATAGTATACTGTTTTCAATCACTTTCATGAGATTTCGTATTTTACTGTTTTTGCCGTATTTTGTAGGTTATAGTCCACAGTTTCCGGCCGTTTTCGAGAAATTTTGTATTTGATTGTTTTAGCCTCATTTGTTGGCTATATAGTCCACAGTTTTCGGCCACTTTCGGGAGATTTTTTATTTCCCTCATTTTGTGGGCTATATAGTACACTGTTTTTTATCACTTTCATGAGATTTTGTATTTTACTGTTTTGGCCTCATTTTGTGGTCTACAGTCCACAGTTTTCAGCTATTTTCGTAAAATTTTGTATTTCACTATTTTGACATCATATTATATGCAGTCCACAGTTTTTGGTCATTTTTGTCGAATTTCGTATTTCACTGTTTCAGCCTTTTTTCTGGGCTATAGTCCATAGTTTTCAACAATATTCGTGAAATTTTGTACTTTACAGTTTTTATAGTCCACACTTTTCAACTATTTCTGTAAAATTTTGTATTGTATTTCACAATTTTTGCCAATTTAATGAAATATTGTATTTCACTGTTTTTCTACATTTCCTGAGCTATAGTCCGCAGTTTCTTGCCATTTACGTAAAATTTTATATTTCACTGTTTTGACCTCATTTTATGGGCTATAGTCCACAATTTTCAGCCAATTTGGTCAAATTTCTTATTTCACGGTTTTTGCCTCATTTTATGGCCTATATTCTACAGTTTTCGGCTAGTTTCGTATTTCTTTGTTTTTGCATCATTTTTCGGACTATATAGTCCACAATTTTCCGCTATTTTTTCTTGAATTGTGGGCTGTAACCCACAGTTTTGGCAAATTTCGCGAAACCTCGTATTTCACTGTTTTGCCTCTTTTTGTGGGCAGTTTACGGTCAATTTCATAAAATTTCGTATTTGACTATTTTGACCTCATTTTATAGTCCACATTTTTCTAACATTTTTGTCAAATTTCGTATTTCACTCTTTTGACCTCATTTTATGGGCTAAAGTCCACAATTTTCAGCTATTTTTGTAATATTTTATTTTTTATTGTTTTAGCCTTGTTAGAATACAAGTGCAATTTTTCTCAACCCTTCTTCAGCTCCGAAATTTTAACTTAGTGGTAGAGACTTTCACATGGTATAAGAGCAACCCTTCTCACCGACTATGCAATTTAAATGCGGATTTAAAAAAATACCGTTGTGTATAGTCCAAGTCTCGGTCCACAATTTGTTGGGCATTTATCTCGTTTCTTTGCCCCCCCCCCCCAAAAAAGGGCTCTCGATGCGTGTTAAAATACAAGTGCAATTTTTCTCAACCCTTCTACAACTTCGAAGTTTTAGATTTGTGGCAAGGATTTTCACAAGCCTCATTTTCAATTTTCAGCTATTTTCATGGAATTTCATTTTTTACTGTTTTGACCACATTTTGTGGGCTATAGTCCACAATTTTTTGTCAATTTGGTAAAATCACGTGTTTCACTAATCTGTTAACATTTTGTAGGCTATTGTCCACAGCTTTTGGCCAATTCCGTTAAATTCGTATTTCGCGATTTTGTCCACATTTTGTAGGCTATAGTCCACAATTGTATACCCATTTTGTGAGATTGCGTATTTCACTTTTTGACAACATTTTATGGGCTATTGCCCATAGTTTTCGATCATTTTCATAAAATTTCGTATTTCACTATTTTAGCCTCATTTTGTGGACTATATAGTTTATAGTTTTCAGCAAATTTTGAGAAATCTCATATTTCGCTGTTTTGACCTCATTTTAGTGGCTATAGTCCACAGTTTCTGCCTTTTCATATTTCATTGTTTTGGCATAATTTTGTGAACGTCCACAGTTTTCAGCTATTTTCGTGAATTTTGTATTTTACTGTTTTGACCTCATTTTATAGGCTATATATAGTCCACAATTTTCGGCTATTTTTGTCTAGTTTCGTATTTCACTTTTCGGCCTCATTTTCTGGGTTATAGTCCACAATTTTCAGCTATTTCCGTGAATATTTTTTTATTGTTTTGTCATTATTTTGTGGGCTATATAGTCCAAAGTTTTTTGTCAATTTCGTAAAATTTCGTATTTTACTGCTCTGTCAACATTTTCTGGGTTAATGTCCATAGCTTTTTGGCCAATTTCGTTAAATTTCCACATTATTGAAAATCCATCAAACCAATCACTAGTTTTAATATCTAACATAATCGGCATTACATGTTGGTAAACTTTATCTTTTAATATTCATGAAAATTCTCTACTTAGGGTTAAGTTTTGATAAGGACATCGGTTCTGCTTTGTTTTATTTTGAGATTTAGCCCTATGTAGTAGTTTTACAATTTGCACCCTTTATTTTATGCATTAGAATATTTTATGGATTTGTATTGAGATTTGTTTTGAACCTATATATAGGCCTTGAGAATAATGAGAATGTATGATATTCTTAATTAAAAAAATTATTGTGATTTGAGTTTTGCTCTTCATTAATCTTTTTGTGTAAGACATTGACATACAATTTTAGGGTTTATGAGAAGCTCTAAACTACACCCAAATCCCCAAATTAAACCGCCTAACCCCTTCTCCTCCTTCCTCAGTTCGATCCCGAACACAACCCCGTCAAACGAAACCCTAAAATTCTTTGCGGATCGATCCTCATAACCCCCTTTGACGACTCCGATTCGCCGACCTCCTGCCACCACCCAACGCCTTATTTTCCTCCATGTCATCGACGCCCTGGCACTGTCACCGTCAGCCACCCCCTCCAATCGACTGCCCCTGGTTGCCGCTGCCTCAACTTCAACTTCGACTACACCCTATCTGCAACCCCGATAAACTCTTTTCACTTCTCAAATATTTGTGTTACTGCTTTATTATCTCTATAATATTATTTGATTCATCTGTCGTCCACAAATATTGAGAGTGAGTGCTTACTTGCCTATTAGAGTACAAATCATTATTGTCTATTTTACTTGCTAAGAACGCTTAGGTATATAATTATTGATTGTTAGAATTGAATCTTTAATGGCTTGTTAAACTATTTCATATCTTAAAAATCCATCAAACCAATTAATTGTTTTCATTCCTAATTTAATTTGCATTACTTGTTGGTAAACTTACTCTTTTAATATTCTTGGAAATTCTCTCAGTAGGGGGGGTTAAGTTTACATCAAGTTTACATCAATATCAATCTTCACCATGTAGGAAGACATATATCTATAATTAATGATGAATCTATAATTCTATATTATTGGTCATAAAACTCCCAAATTAATTATACAATCAGAAAAATTTATCCACGCTACATATACTACTCTAAACTACACACTTCGAATAGTCTCCTCTAAAACCAGAAAGGACTAGATGACCACATAAAGTATAAATTAGTCTTACCTGGAGATTCAGATCATTATAGACAGCTTTCACTTTTGCAACGCAAGCTGGGTCTGCCTTCCCGTAGTTCTCCTGAATTTAATTTCATGGTCGAGCATGATTAGCATATTCACAAGGACGAAACAGAAATATGAGGGCAAGAACCATGCTTACCAATAGAATTGTCTTTTGGTTTTCACTAGCACGTTCAAGTGCTTGTACAACAAGCCAAGAACACTTAAAATCTTCAATATCTGTCCCAATCTAAATTATAAAAGAAATTAAAAGGTTCAACAAAGTTAAGTGAAGATTTATATTTACTAATGTGCAAATAAGAAATCACATAGTGGTGCACTTACCTTACCAATCACTTCAGGATCACCAAAGCAATCAAGGTAATCATCCTGAAAACAAGGATATTTTTAAGATAACACTTGAACATCCCTCAGTAGTCACTGCACATGGATATTTATTATTAAGAGAAACAATACCTGAACTTGGAAGTATGTCCCCATTTCAACAAGAATGTTCTTTACAGCAACAAAGTTGTCCAGATTTTCACCATTCATTAGCAAAGCACATGCAACCTATAAGGAGATCATTAGGCTTTTGTTCCAGTTTCGGAGAAATGATACGTATAACTATTTGAACCAATGTTAAACATATTAACCATATTCATCTAATACATACACATGTCATAAAGAATTTCAAGACCCACACCATGCAATATGACTGTTCACTCACCGGAAGGTAAAATGAATAATAGGCGGTCTTGTACTGAACAATGCGGCGATAGCTGCATGTCATGCAAATATACTATTAATTAGCAACAAAGAAAGCATGTGAAAATGGAGATAACAATGTTAGAGGGGAGACAGTGCAATCATTTTAATACAAGAACAAATTTTGATAATCAAAATTGAGTATTGAAAATCTTCTGTTCAATTCTATGCAGGGCCGGCCCCACCCTTGAGGTGGGTGAGGCGACCGCCTCAGGCCCCCGGCGTTTTTTGCGATTTTAGGGGCCCCAAAATTTGTAATTCTCTTATAAATATAGGCATGTATTTTGCGCGTAAAAATTACTGTTATTAAGGGGGCCAAAAATAATTATTTGAGCCTTTAAATTCTTTTTAAAATTATTTGGGTTTAGGCTTGAAGACTTGAATTGAATTTGAGACTTTAAATTTGGATGATTTAAAACAAATTTATATATTTTGCATATTTTGCTTTCAACAATGTGCAAATTTTTTGTATACATGTTTTTTTTGTGTATGGGGGGGGCCCATTTCGGAAGTTCGCCTCGGGCCCCCGGGAACTAAGGGCTGGCCCTGATTCCATGGCAAGGTGGCAACAAGGAGAAAATTCTACAACTTTCTTACATACACAGGCAATTTATATTTTAAAAGGTCTGTTTCTCCTTCATGGGTAGTAATCAAATCCAGCATCTGCCCTGAAGCTGTCTGAAACTCAACCTGTGCAAACAAATGCATAAGAGCCACAGGACAAACGTCTAAAGGATATCGTAAAAAATTTAAAGAATTAATCAAATATACTTACCTCATTGAATAAATCTAAGAGATCTACATAGTAGGTCTTTTCTCTGAAATGCTGTTTAAGAATCCTTGGAATGTGGTTTCGAAGTAAAATCCCATCATTTGCAGCAATAAGACCAACCTACTAAGCCAAAATGAGAAACTATTAGTGTTCCTAACAAATTGAGCTTTTATGATAATTAGTCTCCTACAAGACTATTTATAGTTTACATAAGAAATTCATGTTGAAGAAAGTATCTATGAAAGAATTACAGCAATGACAGACAACAAGTTCATTAACAACAGGACCTGACTATCATGAAACAAAAAAGCCAAATTTCTAAAAATACTTTGTTGAATTTTTTTCTTTTCTCGTGTTCTGAGAAAAATGCTCTGGAAGTATAAGTTGAACACTCAAAATCCAAACAATTCCCTTTTCTTGGTTGAAGAGGCCAACATAAATAGAACTACTATTTTATAAACCTTCAGTAACAACAACTAGAAATTAAGGAAAATTACGTGTATCATATATATAGTCTGTTCTTCTTCACTAAGGAAAACCACAAGCCATCAAGTGAACGGTTGTCAATTGTCAAGGATACCAAAAGAAGAAGAAAAAAAAGGTGCATCCTTTTACTCTTTTCAGCTGTGTTCCTTGAACCTCTCAATCAACTAGGTATAGTAATATTATCGAATGATCATCTTGGTAGACAAAACAAGTACTTACATTTGTAAATATTATCGAATGATCATCTAGGAAGACAAAACAAGTACTTACATTTGTAAATTAGACTTATCTTGACCGAAGAGGCTACTAAGAGCTATTAGATCTTAGTATGCAATCACTTATCAGATATAATAGTCAAACAAATGGGTATGAAACCAAGTAATTTCAAAACAAGGTACCCTCATGACCGAAATATAGATTTATGCCTGTGAATGTTGATACACTATTTCAACAATTCAACCATATAACTGCCTACAATTTGTATCAGTATATTATTTCTAACTCATTTCAGGATCCATATATTTCTCAATGGTTATGATCTAATAGCAAAAATTTGACACATATCGGGTCAAATCATCCGTTCGGCTAATTCCATGATTAGGAACACCATAAAAGAAGGGAGGATAGCTGGATACGCAGCAAGACTATCTTACTTACGATTGCAAAATTGAATACACTGACAGGTAAAATAAAATATAGTAAGAAGTCCACAAGGAATCCAAGTAAAGTAGTATTATATGTTGACAAATTCCGGTAAAACCCACAGAATCTCAACTTTCAAGACTCACAATATATGATGTGGAACAAAAAAAGATCTAGACGCTAGAGTCCAATTGTAATGTTTGGAAGCAGTGATAACGATATCCTTATAGTCAACTATCTAATTTGCAGATCTTTTTTGGACAATGATATGTTGCCAATGGAGGATTAAGTTGCACATAGGTAAATAATAAGGTCAATAATGACATGGCCGAAATGCTAACTAGGTTTGCAAAAAGAATAACCATATGCGGAACCAAAAAGACTAGTGTCGTGATACGTATCCAGTGGAGACATAAACAAGACACTTCTTGCAGTGTCATTTCTATTCCATGCGCTAATTATTGTTTGCAGGTAAGACATGTGTATCATGTCATGTTAAGTCACATTTGAACTTCGGAGCATGTTTATACTAATAAATACTCTTGATCTTACGGTGAGGAAAAGGCCATTTGGAACAAATAACTGATCAGTGCAACACAAAAAGGATAAGAAAATAATTAGAGAACATTACAAACACATGAATTTTGCAATATTCAAATAAAAATTGTAGATGAAGGAAGTGTAAAAAATGAATCCACAACATTTTCTTTACAAGGGAGATACATCAGTTGATGTAACTGCTGTTCCATATGTAGTCCGGCCACAGATCTTTGATCAAGGACACTCAGTACTCAGTAGTGATACAGTAAACAATTCACACGAAAATTTCTTCATGCCCCTTTCAACTGAGTGAAGGGACAAACATTCCTTGTTATTGTATACAGAATGTTTACTTTTAATGAGTACTGAGCACAGCTTAAGATCTAGGAGCTGAAGAGTTTGTACATTGGTTAGCCTGCAATAAGGTAAGAAAATTCTTTCTGGTGCGAAAATGCAAGCTGGATTCTAGAAGTCATAAATGGAAGAAGAGAGGCAAATAGCCTTCTTCTACATATAATTGTGACATCTCTTCATTTCCTTTTAAGCTTCTGTCAGGTAAAAACTTATCTTTTATCCACTAATATACACTGCTAAATCGTGAAACCTATACAACAGTTATCAAAAAAACAGATACGCAAATGTCTGGAGTTTAAATTAATAGTGCACAATTCAAATTAAATCAACAGACCAAACAACCACAAACAGTATCACTCAACTTGAAGGAATCAATTAAGAAGACGAGGATATTATGGTCGAGAAATTCAAAAGAATATAAGAAAAAAATTCAACTGACTAACCTTAGGCTGTCTAAACCAACAAGGCTGACCTCTTCTTGTGTGCGAGCCATCCATGATATCATCAAGAACGAGAAAATATGCTTGGAGCTGCATATGCAAACATAAAGATGAAATACACCATTCTTTCATTTTACCCTTTTGTTATTTGATTAAAGGAGACAAAATTTTCTCTCTTTTTACATTACTCAAGTTTGGAAAATGCAAAAGTAAATTGCTAAGACAAGGACACATACACACAAAATGAAAATTATATTATTTACCCATTCGATGCACCAGCCAAGCACACTTGCAAGAAAGAACTCATCCTCACTCAGTTGATTTCCTTCTTTCAACAACTGGTAGCTATCCACGACAGATATACCACGGTTGAGCTTCCCTGCAAACAATCAAAATCAATATGTCAAAATTTATATCTGGATGAAGTATCACATCGCGTTAACAAAATTTCATCCTTGAAAAGTACACATAACAAAGACGGGACTGGTCAAAATCATAAAACAGAACAGTTGCTCACCTCCAGGCACATTGTAGTCAAGCATCTGTTACAAGCACAACCATGAAAGTTATTAGCAAATCATCCATAAATAGTTAAAACAATGCACAACAAATTGCAACTGGAAACTAAAACATGTTAACAAATACCATGCATGCTTCCATTCTCACCTGAATCCATGACCATACAAGTCAAATCAGCATCTAGGCAGTTAAAATTGATTTTTTGGAACTAATCGGTCTACAAGCGATTAGTGATTAATCGGTTAATCGGAAAATAATCGGGGATTAAATCGGAAAAATCATTATATATATCATTAAAAAAAGATATATCCTCATTATGTAGCAACGCTAAATCCTAACATAAAACTATTATGAGATTATCATATAGAAACATATAGTTATAGAAAAAAAAGAAGAGAGTACTTGGTTTGAGCTGAGTTTGAATTCTGGATGTGGGTCGAGTAGGGTTTGCTAGTCGGTTCCATCAAACAAAAACAATCGGAGAGGAGGAACAATACGAGCAACAAGAGAAGGAGGTGCAGATGCGTGCCGGGTCAAGTATGCAACGGTATAGGGGAGCGATGGCAGGTCGAGTTTAGGTTTGCTCGAGGAAGAAAAAGATAATCAGTTTAGGTTTGGATTTGAAGATAATCAGTTTGGGTTTGGGTTTGCACGAGAAAGAAGAAGAGAACGGCGATATGTCGGGTTTGGGTTTGCGCAAGGACCAAAAGGAGTTTGAATTTTGAATTTGGATTTTGGATTTGGGCCAGATTAAGCCCAAATAATGCAAACGATAATAAAAATTAGAGAGGATTTAATCAGTTGATCGGCCACTTAAAATCGGCCGATTATTCCAGATTAAATCACTAACTATTGAAATATTATAAATCGCAAAAAAAATAATCGCTTAGCCTCCCAATAACGAATCGGGCGTAATCGGAGATTTTAACTGCTTAGATCAACATAACAAACTAATTAATCGCCAATGTTTATCACTGTTTCCACTAATTGTCCTTTATTTTTTAAAGTTTTTTTTTAAAATAATAATTACAAAATGCGCAAAAAATAAAGTAAAAGCATGACAAATTACTCAGCCAACCTATTATTCTTGTTTCAAAATCTTTATCTAATTTTCTGCACAAAAATTATGTATTAAATCAAGATCTTATGTATATTAAGCATCTAATCAAAATCTATAAGCAAACACTTCACAATCAAATCAACTACAGAGCACGAATCACAAAGTTTAACGGAATTTATTATTCAAGATTCGAAAATTTAGAAGATGATAATGTGGATCTTAAGGGATTGATGGTGGTTCGGATCGCTTACCCGTTCGATCCAGTGGCGGGAATCGTCGGTGAAATCGAATGCCGGATCTTCTAGAAGCTCCGATTTGAGGCGGGAGTAGATCTGCACGAATCTCGACTTCGTATCGACGGCGATGCTGCTCCCGTTCGAATCCGCCATTGCTGCTCGATCTGAGGTTGGTTCTAGAGAGAGAAAGTTAGCTTAAAATTGGTTACAGAGAGAAAGTTTGGGAGGGGTCTAGCTATAAAAAGGGAAGGAGAGGAGGAGGGAATGAGTTTTGTACGGACGGCTATGATCTAACTTGCTGCTTCGAATCTGATTTGATTTGGAAATGCCCATTTCTTGAGTTGTAATTACGAGGATGCCACTGTTGTGGGTTCTTGATAATGGGTATGGATCAAATTCAGACTTGTTGGGTGATCCATGTAAGGGTTTATGCCATATATCCGAGGCATATTCCTGTGCTATCACTAAGTCCAGCTATGAAAATGTCAAATCTCCAGCTATGAAAATAAGGGCTAGGAGGGCTTCAGCGTTATGTGCGTTGTGGAAATGATATGTACTTTTTGTTGGAAATCGTCGACTGACTCAGGAATCGAACTAAGAGCACAGTCAAACACTTCTTTGAGTCGGTTTTATAAAATGAATAGTTCAAATTAAATTGAGTAATGTTACATCTACTACCAATTTCAATACATTTATTTTCACTACCTTGGGTGATACACTCCAATAGGTAAGGAAAGATAGGTGGGAGAACTCTCCAATAAGAGTATGTCACCTAAGATAGTGAACAAAATGGTAATAAAATTTGGTAGTGCATGAAGCATTACTCAATAAAAATTATGATCATATCATTCTTAGTTTCCCGTTCTGGATCTACATGCGTTAATTACGTTAGCTGATGTTTATCACTGGGATAATTACGTTCAGGAAATACATGTAGTAATTACATCAGTCGATGCTTAGAGCATCCACAGTCGTTTTTCTCATATGCTATAAAATGGCAGCTACAGTAATAGCAATGAGGATCGTGCAGTGGTGTTTTGCTAAATTTTTCTCATTTGGATTAGAAACGGGATATGATATCCCGTCCCTCTCTTTTTAATTTAAAAAATGTGTAAGACAGTATATCTTACACCGGACGGGGGGGAATCATTCCCCGTCTCTCAACAAAAAATAAAAATAAAAATGAATGCACCCAAATGTATTATATTAAAAAAATGAATGCATCCAAAAAAATGAATGCATCCAATTGGGAGGGACGGGGTTTGATACCCCGGCCGGGGTATCATTCCCCGTCTGAGGGAATATTTTTTTAAAAAAAATTTAAGGGGAGAGACGGGATATCATATCCCGTCCGGGGTATGTATCCCCGTCCGACCATTATTTTAAAAAATAATAATAATTAAAATTATTAAGATGGTATATGTTCTTCCGTCTCAATTGATTAAATAATCATTAAATCGGAGCGACGGGATATGATATCCCGTCCTCGTTTCTCATATTTGAGAAACAATAATAGAAGGTTTGCTATAAAATAGCAAAATGAGAAACCGTTGCAGACGTTCGTTTGCTAAAAAATGACAAATTGGCATTTATAGCAAACGACTGTGGATGCTCTTATATGTTATAATTTTTTTAGCAAGTGCAATATATATGAGCGATAAGTGTATACGAAATAAATTAAAAATAATATTATGTGCACGATCGTTGCCGATAAACTTTACTCTAGAACTTGATTGCACAATCTTCTTTCATCAATATTTAGGTAGAAAGACATGCATTATAATAAAAATTATGTTGCATCGTTAAAGTGAAGCTAATGCATGTGATTTTGAAAAAATAATAGTTGAAATTTGACTATTTCTCTATTTCATATAAGGCCAAAGAAATGAATATACTACCCAAATAACGATAAATATGTCAAAAACATGTCTGATTATGCCTAGCCAATAAGCTAATTTCTTTCTTAAGTTTGTTTACTCCTTTGCCTTGGATCAATTGGACCTGGCTCTCCCCTAAAGTAAGAAAAGAGAATAACAGAAAAGTCTATTCAAACTTTTTAATCAGTGATTCACCAAACACTATATTCAGGAATTCCGTCTTATTCTCAAACCTGATGGCTCGGTTGGTTGGCACTCCTATAGGGTCTCAAAGAGATGGGCTGATAGAAGCTGAGGTTGATCCGACTTCCTTACATGGATAATCAGGGTGCAAGTTTTTTGTTCGAAGTCTGTCCACCTCTCATGATAAATATAAATTTTATACGTTTACACTAGTAAAAAAAAGTTACATTAGTAAAATAAATCATAATTTTCTATACTTGCAATAAATTATACTCTATGTACGTTTACACTAGTAAAAAAAAGTTACATAAGTAAAAAAATCATAATTTTCTATACTTGCAATAAATTATACTCTATGTAGACATGTCAATTTTTGTAAAAAACTAAAAGTTGATAGTTGTAGCTGGACATGTGCATGTAAACTATAGGTAGTGTTCTTTTTCTCCTTTTATAAGAGATTTATCTCTTGTAAGAGGTGCTCCCCCTCTTACAAGAGTTTTTTTAGTGTTCTTTTTTTTACCTCTTATAAGACATTTTTTTCAAAATATCTTATAAGCCTAAAAGACTTCTAGTAGCCTCTTTCAAATTCTTATAAGACTTCTATCACTTAAAAAGTCTATATTACCCCAAAGTCTATATTATAATTGTTACTAATTAAACTAGTTTATATATTAGTCTATAGTAGCCCGGAATATGATATCCTAGAAAAAGTGTAATCATATACATAGCTGACTGTAATATGCTATCCTAGAAAAAGTGTGGGAATTCATTCTTCACAATCTCGAACAATTATGTTAGGGATGCTGTCGAAACACTGATTTATTTAAAGATATATATATTTACGTCCAGTAAGTACATTACTTGAGTTGTGGCTAGTTGATTTGTCCTGTTGTGATGCCACCATGTCCAAATCCTGCCACCATTACTTAAGCTTAATAAATTTCCTTCGTAAAGCTCATTCACCTCTTATAAAAAAAATATCAAATTTTGGTTGATCTTACTATATGAATTTTGCTTTTTTAAAAAAAGAAAAAGAAAAAAAAAAATACTATATGAATATCAAATTGGATAGTTAATTAGTTTGAAGGTCCCACTTGGAGCAGATGGGTTCGGTCAATTTATTTGAAACGGATCTAAAAACAGTGTCAGCTAATTTAGTACGATGGCATTTTCGTAAATTAGTGCATCCCACCAACCAATTTGAACAGACTAAATACTAGAAACGACGAAACGTGAGAAATGCAACAAGTGTACACAGTGCTGCAAATACAAATAATAAAAAGTTGAAGCACGTGAGGAGCGTGAGCACGACCGTTAAGTTAAATTTCCCAGTGTTTGACGTCTTTGTCGTCCGTTCCGTCTATTGGTCTCGTTGGAACTGTCACGAAATTTGATGCGAAATTGCTTATACGAAAATTTTAATTTCAAACTGAAGAATTTATTAGATTTTAATTCGATATCAAAACATTTATCGACTGTTATTTGTAAGATTAGTTGCAACTACGGTTCACACTTGGAAAGTGCCTCACTGAAACTAATTTTGAACTCAAAAGAATTTAAAGTAATTTTGATGCAGGTGTCAAACACGTGTTTTAGTGCTTGGATTGAAACTGAGTTTGTTGTCAGTAAAACTAACTGCAAATAAAAACTATTTGAAATGAAAATAAATAATATTTAAAACTGAGTTTGATTGCAGTAAGACTAACTGCAATCAAGTTAAGATCTTTAATTGGTTAGTAATGCACGACGCTATTTTATCGAAGATCAATCTTCGGAAGAGAAACATGCAAATAAATACTATTTGCAAGGAGTGTGAAAGCGGGGATGAGGATGCCAATCATTTATTGTTTTCTGTACGAAAGCAAAACTAGCTTGAGAGGTGATATGCCTTAGTTTTGGGTGTCTAGAAAGCCTTAGGGTCACATCACATGTGTGGGGTCATTGGTGGTTAAATTTGGTTAGAAAGGAAGATAAGCAGGACTGGGGTATCGTAGCATCGGCCACAATGTGGTTTTTATGGCTTGTTCGGAATGATTTATGCTTTCGCAATGTACTTTTTCCACTCCCATGCATAAAATTTGGGCGCTAACTAATGATTGAACAGGTAATAGGGGTGCTATTAAAAGGTTGGGGATGGGAGATGAGGAGTAGGTCTCATGGAGGGAGAGCAAGCCAGGGAGGGATCGATGTTTTCCATTGCTTTGGATGCGAGAGGTAGCATGGAAAGGATTTTGGGACCCAACTAATCCAGGAGTTGGATGAAGAAATGGTGGGGCGTGTCTACAGCCCTTGTATCTTAATTTCTGCTTTCCTATTTTATGTATGTACGTTGTTAGGAGGACAAAGATGGTATTTTGGACTTGTTGTAATTAGTACTACTATGTTTTTTTAATATGGTATTAACGAAGTGATGACTGGGTCATCTTTATATAGCACAAAACAAAACACAAAACAAAACAAAACAAAACAAAAAACTGCATGCATGGAGTTGTGAAGTTTCTCGCTAGGTTACAAGCAGTACTTGGATGATAGTTCCAGCTTTCACCCAGTGCTTCAAGTCGATCAAGAGCAGTATGGGGATCAGACAAGGTCTCTTTCTTCGGAGGTCAGAATTTATTGGAGTCTTCTTCATTATCAAATATTATGGGTCCACATTTCACATGGAGCTCTATTATCTTTAAGCTGTTTCAAAGATGGCAGATGTCACCGTGTTTCATTAATAAGAAACAAGCACCATAAATTGATTTCAGTTGATGTTAGGTTAGCTTGGTTAGGCTCTGGTTGTAGCCAACATTGAGCCGATTCAAACTTGAACAATCCATAGAATGTTAGTACGTACACATTTTGAAGACGTGCTTTGTTGTTCGAGTCAGTATTTGAATTGTTGTCACCTATATCGGTTTCTACCCTATGCTTTCCCCGCCAACATCTTCTTAATAAATGTCAGAAAGAACCTCATTAATCCGAAAGTAGCCAAAACCATGGATGAAATGAGTTAAAAGTGTTTACGGACAGGTGAAATTGTTAGGGATTTCTACCGAAAACCCCTCTTAAGATCTTGTTGAGTTATTCGATGCAATCAATATAAAACCACCAAGCACATATGAGATCATACCAAACACACCAAAAGCATACACAAATTTGTCCCGGTTGGGGATTTCGCCTTAATCCGGAGAAGAAGAAACCCAAGATGTTATTCAACTAGAAAAGACACAAGAATACTACAATTCTCACCACGACCCTCTCTCAAGCCTCACCAGCAAATACTAGTTGTTTACAATTAGAGAATCACTCAATCCCCTTCAACGAAGTACTCTCTCTTTTGGCTCTCAATGGAGGCCAATAACAACAATATATAGAGATCTAGAGAAAACCTAGTTTGATATCTTGATACAATAGCCGTTAGATGTTATTGAATAAATAATCCTACGATAAGAGCCGTAAGATCTGACTTGAAGAACAAGTTGGGCTTCTCACGATCACCAAAATCCGATTCAAATTATTCATCAGCGCTGCGTTCGGTCAACCGCACCCCAAGGTCGGTCGACCGTCCCCCTCTCGAAAACTTCTGCAGAGTTGGGCGGTCGACCGCACCCCATGTACGGTCGACCGCGCAGTCACCCGCAAATCCACCTGCTGCTACTGACTGTTTTTCCCTTGCTTCCACTTCGTCTCCGATCATCTCGATTTCTCCATTGTCTCATCGTCTTCTTATACAACATAGTATGCAAGACATAAACCCAATAGAAATTTGGTCCCAAATTATGGTTCGTATGAGGGATAAGTTTCACAAATAAAATTGACTACTAATTGAGCACATTGCTTAAATAGAACAGCAGATCACATTTTTGAACATTGATAGGAAATCATCCCTCATATTGAATAGAGTTGTGGTAAGGGTGAGGGTTTTAATATTTATATTCTAACACATCCGCAGCTGGTGAGATTCGAATCTGGGATGCTCTGATATCATATTAAAGACCCTACCAATAGACCAAAACTTCGAAATTGTGGTAAGGGTGAGGGATTTAATGTTTATATTCTAACAGAGTATATAGTGGATTACATCAAGTTATATAAGTTCCATAGGAAATTGTCCGTCTCACATCCCTGTTGCTTGACATCAAGCTAGACGAGTTTGGGAGGTGAGATACGGGATGGGATGATCTAATGCAGTAGATATACATACATTTACAATTACGACGCACTTCTCCCTAGAACAATAGATCAACTGAACCAGTTGACTGTTAATTTTCTACTCAAAAATATTACATTTACAATTACGAGGCAATGGTCAATATACATTCGAGACATATCCCACATACTTGTTTTTTTTTTTTTTTTTTAGATAAAAGGTAGAATAAGCCCACACTGTTTCATTAATAAGTAGTTAATAAAACAATTCCGGTGTACCGGAAGAATATCCCACATGCTTGTTCTCACTCGAGCTTAAGAACTTGTGCAAATTTCTTTTGATATAATAGATAGAGCCCCAGCCAAAGTCTAAACAAAAATAAAGATAGGTACAGCATGTCTCAGTCCAAACCAGAACCATCTAAAAAAGCTACTGACACAAGCTAGTAGTTAGCAAACACCACCAAAAGACTGCTAAAATAACAGAGCAAAATATCTCAAGGAACGCCCAAAAACTGAAACCAAACAGAACTACAAACAGAACAGTGTAAGACTTCTGCATCTTCTATGCTGCACAGCATCAACAGTTGCAGAAGAAACACCAGGAGCAGCAGCAGAAGTAGAAGCAGTATGAATCATGAATTTGCTTCATCAAAAGGACTTAGATCCAACTCAGCCTTCTTCGTAACAGGGAGAAGCTCTGACCAATGATGAACAGAAAACATAAAACTATCATGAATATTTATCAAAGTTGCAAATTTTTGTAAAAAAAAAAAAAAAATGTATCGTTTCTTTCTTTCCAAACTACCCAAATAAGAGCCATCATAGCCATATCCTACCCAACCCAGTTCTATGTTTCCTTTTCCAACCAGGTTTGCCTTTAACATGCCAAGCAGATTTACTTATTAGCAATAATGACTACGACGATTGCAGTTTTTTTGGGAAATTTGGAGTCATAGATGTGATATTGTCTTCAAAGGCAAGTCTCCTCATGTTAATTCTGTAGTAGTTTGTGTTCTTGCAGCTATCCAACGCACTCATATAGTGCGCAACAAGCTGCTCCTCCCAAGGCTCCACAGTTAATCAAAGTGTAACGGGTTGGGCGAGATAAAAAAAAAACACTGAAAGTCTCACAAGCAGATCCAGAGATGGCTGAAATTAACGCGATTAGACATGGCATTTGGATGGGTCTACACTTTCGCAATCATGTGTGCACAATTGAAAATAATTCTTATAATGCAGTCGTTTGGTTAAATGACTTAAGCTCCACTCACACCGTGGCGAGTACGACACTTCGGTTGTCATGATCAAAACCACCCACGTTTTTCATATATGTATCCATTTGCAACTCAGCTACAGTCTCTTCTTTCATTATCTCTTCCTATCTTCCACAGCGCACACAGGATTATCACAAACTCATAATCACCTAGTGGTTTGAAATTCTTTGGTCAAATTTGGATAGAAAATGATTTGTTATGAAGAAGAAGAAGAAGATGTTCCAATCATAAAATACATAAATATTATGTAATATGTATCTACAAACCAAAATTGTTTGGGATAATATGGGAAAAGCAAAACTATTGAGACTTCTTTATATCTCCAATCTCTAATCTCTAATATTATAACTGTTGGGGATTTCCCACCGAAAATCCCTTCTCAGTATTTTGTTGAGTTATTCGATGCAATCAATACAAACTATCAAGCACATATGAGATCATATCAAACACACCAAAGCACACAAATTTGTCTCGGTTGGGGCTTTCGCCTTAATCGGGGGGAGAAGAAACCCAAGATGTTATTCAACTAGAGAAGATACAAGAATATTACAATTCTCACTACGACATTCTCTCAAGCCTCACCAGCAAGTACTAGTTATTTACAATTAGAGAAACTCTCAAGCTTCGCCTTCAATGAAGTACTCTCTATCTTGGCTCTCAATGGAGGCCAATAACAACAATATATAGAGATCTAGAGAAAACCTAGTTTGATATCTTGATACAATAACCATTGGATATTCCTGAAAAGATAATCCTACGATAGGAGCCATCAGATCTAACTTGAAGAATAAGTTGGGCTTCTCACAAATCACCAAGATCCGACCCAATATATCCATCAGCGCCGCTGTCGGTCGACCACACCTCAAGGCCGGTCGACCGTCCCCCTCTCGGGAACATCTACAAGTTGGGCGGTCGACCGCACCCCATGTACGGTCGACCGCGCCTTCGACCGCAACTCCACCTGCTGCTGCTGCTGACTGTTTCCCTTGCCTCCACTCCGTATCCGATCGTCTCGATTTCTCCACCATCTCATCGTCTTCTTATCCAGCATAGTATGCAAGACATAAACCCAACAATAATGGGAGAAGACCTTAGTGTCATTTGTAAATCTACCAAAGTGTGCAACACATGTGCATAACTATTATAAAGGGGGGTTTAGGTTCAAACCCAGACTACGTCTGAATTTTTACTTCAAAAAAACTGCATTTATTAAGACGTGCATCGCACGTGTAAATTACTAGTTCTATATATAATGGGAGAGTTGGAGTTGGAAATTTTCAACATACAAACTCGTGCATTGTACGTTAAACTCAAACTCTCTTATTAATTACAACAAAAACTAACAAACAAATAAAATTTCACATATTTAAAACGTTGCAAAATAAAATTTCAATATTTTTTAATACCAAACATACACATATGTTTAACGTACAACTCAAACTATACTTATAAACACGTGCACTACACGTATAAATTGTAGTTTTTTCTTCAAAATATTTTTTCCAATTACATGCAACGCACGCCCAACTCCAAAATTATTGCTCAACACATATATTGCACGTGAAACTCACCCAACTCTTATCAAAACGTGCATCGCACGTGAAAAATACTGGTATATAAAAATTAAACAAAAATAACATGTTCATCGTATGTATTTTTTTTTTCCTGGGAAAGAAAACAATAGTTTAAAAGATACGAGAAAAATATAATCTCGACATATGGGCCTTTTAAAGAGGCTCCTGAGGCATATGGATCTCTAATGGAGGTCCATGATTCATGTGGGCCTATCTCTATACGAAGCCCATGGCCCATCTGAATGGAAAACTTCTTATTCATGTGTTTACATTAATTACATTATGATGAATAATATTATATAGTGATCATCCAAATCAAATGTTTGAAAAGTTCTACTTTGTACCATTAGACTTATTCTTTAGCTCTTATTTTTAAGGAGGAAATATTCTTTAGCTAATTTAGCCTGCAAGTTGCGACATAATCAAAGAATGCATAAGTCAAAGAGCTTTAACATAAGATATTAGTTGAGTGAAATAAATACCAATCTTAGCAATGGATAGGATCCATGTGTAATTTTTTCTATCATTTGTTCTGATTTTGTTTTGTCTCAAGCCTAAGACATTCACATTGTACTTAACCAATTATCTTGTGCTCAACATATTCACTTTATACTAGTATTTTACACGCGCTATGCACGTGGAGAAAATCTTGGGGAAAAAATTAAAAAGGAAAAAGAAGAAAAAATGAATTACATTGTAGACTCATCAGTCATCACCTCTTTCCTATTATATAAGTGGAGATACATGAAGACTGAAGAGATAGAGATAGACGTGCGTTGCACGGGTTGGGATATGGACAAATTACACTAAGGCCTTCTCCTATTATAGTGGTATAGATTTGTGTGTTAATAGCAGCAGTAAGTTGGCTGGAAATTCTCTTAGTGGGTGTATGGTGCACGGATTGAAAAATTCGTAGGAATGAAAGAATTCTCGGGAATGTGATAGTAGGAATGGAGAATCTCAGAAATGTTGTATTATCGCGTTTGGTATAATACATTGCATTCTCGGGAATCCTTTATTATTGTAATTTTTTATTCTACTTTTTTGGGTTTTTTTATTGTTTGTTACGGAAATTACATGAGAATGCTCAAATCCCATGATTTTAGGAAGTAATATATTTTTTTATTCTAGTTTTTTTTGTTATTTATTGTTTGTTATGAAAATCTCATGGGATACCTCAAATCCCATGATTTTTGGGGGGAATTGAACTCCTTCCCAACAAAGAATTTTGATTCCCTTGGAAATCGATCATTTCTTTCAAAACTATGCTTGGCACATACCAAACAAGTTAATTGAAAAGGAAATAAATGATTCCTTTGCACATTCCCACGTACCAAACGCCCCCTTATAATTTTGGAATACAAGTACAAATGTTGAACACCCATACAAAAAAAATAAAAATAAATAAATAAATAAATATATGCAAAAAGAGAACAGTTACCAAACTAATTGTGGTCGGGGACTCAACAACAATACTTGTCATTTCCAACGACGAGTTTAGTTATTTCGTGCTTGTCGTCGAGGTACGACGAGTTTAGTTCTAATTTTGTTGAGAAACTCGTTGTTTCCCAATGACGAGTTTAGTTCAAAACTTTCAAACAAAACTCGTCGTTCCCCAACATCGAGGATCTTTATACTATACTCGTTGCTGGGAACATTGACTGCACAATATTTAAATTTTCACAGAGAGTGAAACTCTTTGCTGGACTTGGTGAATTTCGGAAAAAAAAACTCCAAAGAATAGCTCATTATTCCCAACAGCGAGAGAAAATGAATTGAACTCGCTGTTCGAAACATATACTGTAAAAATTTCGGATTTTTACAAAGAGTGAAACTCTCCATTGGACTTGGTGAATTTTCGAAAAAAAAAACTCTAAAGAAGAGATTGTTGTTCCCAACAACGAAAGAAAATGAATTAAACTCACAAAATCCAACAGAGAGTTTCACTCCCTGTGAAATTTCAAAATTTCTACAACCGTTGTTCTCAACAGTGAATCTAGTATAAGGATCTTCACCGTTGGGGACGACGAGCATTGTTTTAAAATTTTGAACTAAACGTGCAATTAGGAATGGTGAGTTTCGGAGAGAGAAAAAACTAGACTCGTTGTGCCCCAACGACGAGCACGAAATAACAAAACTTGCTGTTGAGAACGGCAAGTGCAATTGTTAAGTTATCGAGCACAACTAGTTTGACAAATTTTTATTTATTTATTTTTTTTGCAATTTTTTTTCCCGAAAAAGGCATAAATAAATAAATAAAAAACAACAGAAAAATGATACTCTTTTATCTTCATAATCAGTAGCATTGGTATAAATACCCGAAATCCGGATCCGGCCTGGACCCGACCTGCACCCGGTATTGGACCAGAACTGACCCGGCCTATCCGGGTCCGAGTATGGATCCTAAAATGGGACCCGTTGTACTTTTGGGTTCGGATCCGGTTCCGCTCAAAAGAGACCCGACCCAGATCCGGACCCGTTAAACAAAACCCAAAAAAATCAACATAAAAATAAATATTCTATCATCATCCCTCCCATCCTTCCTCCTCGATTCTAAATATTTCTCTTCCAAACTCAAAACACATGCCTTTTTCTTCTCTCACTTATTCTAAATTCTCCACTCGCTGTCTTGTTGCAGCTCGCCCTCTACCAGCGCGTGCAAACGCCGCGGGGCGTCTTCTCACCATTGACCTACAAGCTTGAATAAGAGAGATCAAGATTGTGAGAAGGAACAAGACGATGAACTAGAACAATCTGGATTCTATTCATAATCCTAAATGGGTTTTCAGCTCTGGTTTTATACAGACAAGACACGTGCATCGCACGGAGATGAAATCAACTCTAACAGAATTCGGTTGGGGGTGGGCCCCACCAGAAATGTCACCCACCAACCAACTAATTACAACTCACACTTTCCCCAGTTTTTACAATAAAACCCCTGACAACCTAGAATTACATTTCCAACTGATACATCTGATACTCAGCATTCTCAGCAACTCTTCTTCACTCCGACTCTGATTCTCACTCTTGTTCTACCACCATGGCTCCCCCCACAGCTGGATCCAAGCTACTGCTGCTTGGATCAATCCTTCCCCCATTAAAAGGAGAATCCAGGGAGTCTCGAAAAGCAGGAAATCTCCAGTATATATCCCAATAACTTTCCCAAGTTCCCTCCGACTCTGTGCTTCCCTCCCACTGTATGAGCACTTCTGAAATTGCTATTCCCCTCCTTGGAACCATCCTTCTACTCAGTACTTTAGCAGGCTTCGGAGCTACTGCAATGTAATATGCTGGAATGGAGGTGTGAGCAATGGAGTTGCCAATGTGCTTCTTTAATTGAGACACGTGAAACACATCATGAATCTTAGCTTCCACTGGTAATTGCAACCTATAAGCAACAGATCCAACCCTCTCTATCGCTTTGTAAGGCCCATAATAAAGAGATGACAGCTTGTGGACCCTATGACCCCCAACAGAAACCTGCCTATAGGGTTGAAGCTTGAGAAATACCCAATCATTCACTGCATACTCTCTATCTGTACGATGCAAGTCAGCTTTCTTTTTCATCCTTTCCTGTGCCTTGAGTAGATTGTCTTTCAACAACTGCAACACCACATCTCTACTCATGAGTTCTTCATCAACAGCTTGTGCTCTGGCAGATTGAGGGATGTATGAAAGAACTGTAGGAGGGGCTCGACCATATAAAACTTGATAAGGACTGACTTTGGTGGAACTTTGGACATGTGTATTATATGAGAATTCAGCCCATGGCACCCATTTAACCCGCTCCTGTGGTTTGTAAGTAGCAAAACACCTCAAATAGGTCTCCAATACCCTATTTAGCACTTCCGTTTGCCCATCGGATTGAGGGTGAAAAGCCGTACTCATACACAACTTGGTTCCTTGTTCTTTAAAGAGTTCCTTCCAAAAGTTGCTAGTAAAGATTGTATCCCTATCACTTACAATACTCTTAGGCAACCCATAAAGTTTGAAAACCTGTGCAAATACTACCTCTGCAACCGATTTAGCCGTATAGGGGTGATTTAAAGGTATGAAATGTCCAAACTTACTCAATCTGTCTACTACTACCAGGATCACAGTACATCCATGACTCTTTGGCATACCTTCAATGAAGTCCATGCTTATATCTTCCCAAACATTATCAGGTAGTGGCAGAGGTTGTAATAGACCAGCTGGACTTGTACTCAAGTACTTGTTTCTTTGACAAATGTCGCAAGACCTGATGTACTCTTTCATCTCCCTCTTGATGCCCTTCCAGTATACTACTTTCTTGAGTGAAGGCCAGACCTTATCGACACCAAAATGTCCACCCTGCGGAGCTGAGTGAACATCATGTAAAAACCATTGCCTTAAAGATGAATCGGGACTGAGAAGAACCCTTCCTTTATAGAAGTATACTCCATTAACAAGGCCATAATCAGTGTTTCCCTCTTCAATCCACTTTTGCACATCTTGATAAAAGGGATTTGAGAGTACTTCCTTTTGCACCAAACTTAACCATTTGGGTTGAACAATAGTATACGCAAACAAAGTTCCTTCCTCTCCCTCAAACTTCCTTGAAAGCCCATCAGCAACTACATTCTCCTTCCCTTTCTTATATTCCACTACAAATTGGTATCCATGTAACTTGATTAACCACTCCTGTTGAGCTTCAGTATACAACCTTTGCTCCAACAAATGCTTAAGGGGTTTATGATCAGTTTTTATGATGAACTCTCTTCCCAAGAGATATTGTCTCCACTTTTGAATGACCAGCAGTATAGAGAGCATTTCCTTCTCATATGTCGACAAGATTTTTTTCTTCCTAAGATTTTTTTATGATTCGGAGGGAAGTGGAAGTATTAGTAGATCACCAGGTGTTCGAGATCGCCAGGTTGGAAGACGAGGAGTTGAAAGAGCTAGAAAACAGCCTTATGAGTATCCAGGGAACCTCAGGGGAAGGTTAGAACCCAGGGATGGTCGACCACTTCTAGGTATGGCTAGTACTTTCTTCCCTAAACACCCGAAGATAGATTTACCTAGTTTTGATGGGTTGGGAGATGTCACAAATTGGGTGTATCATATGGAGCATCACTTTCACACTCAAGGAGTAAGTTACTATGAGAAACTGCCGTTTAGTGTTTACTATTTGAAGGGGGAGGCATTACTTTGGTGGAGATGGTATGAGCAGCAGGAGAGTGGAGTACTTTATTGGGAGATAGTTAAAAAAGAGCTCTTATTGCAATTTGGACCATCTAAATTGGACGATCCTGAGGCTACTCTATATAAGCTGCAGCAGAATGGTACTGTCCACGAGTATCATAGGGAATTTCTCAAGTGTAGTCACTTGGTGAAGAATGTGGCCATGTCATCTTTAGTCAGCTGCTATATTTCGGGACTCAAAGGAGAATTGAAGAAGGAAGTTAAACTTAAGCATCCCCGAAGTGTCTTGGAAGCTTACAGGGAGGCTATAGCTAGGGAGTCCATTCTGGAAGATCAAAAGAAAATTTGGAAACACCCTGGGTATATGAAGAACACCTCAAGTGCTGTTGCATAATTCCCAACTCAGAAAACTAGTTCAGCTGCAGTCAATCCTCTACCTAGTAAACCTTATACTCCAGTCTGTGCATTAATAGATTCAGGTGCAACACACAACTTCATTGAGGAGAAATTTAGTGTGGTATCTTCAAAGGGGGTAGCTGTGGATCCCAGTAAAATAGCAGCCATTCAAGATTGGCCTAGGCCAAAAAACCTCAAGGCTTTGAGAGGGTTCCTTGGATTAACTGGGTACTATAGAAAGTTTATTGCCCAATACAGCTCTGATACCATTGTTGCAGCTCGCCCTCTACCAGCGCGTGCAAACGCCGCGGGGCATCTTCTCACCATTGACCTACAAGCTTGAATAAGAGAGATCAAGATTGTGAGAAGGAACAAGACGATGAACTAGAACAATCTGGATTCTATTCATAATCCCAAATGGGTTTTCAGCTCTGGTTTTATACAGACAAGACAAGTGCATCGCACGGAGATGAAATCAACTCTAACAGAATTCGGTTGGGGGTGGGCCCCACCAGAAATGTCACCCACCAACCAACTAATTACAACTCACACTTTCCCCAGTTTTTACAATAAAACCCCTGACAACCTAGAATTACATTTCCAACTGATACATCTGATACTCAGCATTCTCAGCAACTCTTCTTCACTCCGACTCTGATTCTCACTCTTGTTCTACCACCATGGCTCCCCCCACAGCTGGATCCAAGCTACTGCTGCTTGGATCATGTCTCCGCTCGCCGCTCAAATTTCCGCTCCTACCCGAATGGGTAGGAATATTTTAATAGGACCCGGACCCGGTCCTCAGTCCGGGTCCGGGTCCAATTTTTGGACCCGTAGGGGATCAGATCTGGATCAGGATAGTGAAGGACCCGATCCGATACCAATGCTAAGAATCACCCTTAAAAAACACGTATATTACACGTGCCTGAACCCGAAGCTTCTAAAACATCTAAATCTGCCGGTTGGACTGGATCATACTAAACTTGGGTGGGATCCTAACCATTATCCACCACTGCAAGCTGTAACTGCCACATCACATTGTCATTATCATCATTCATCAATTCATCACTCTACCATCATCATAAATTAACCAATCTGCCTCTACATTAATTAATCGTTTTATTAGTAATTATGAAACAACAACAATATTAATTAAATAATTAAACAAATAAACGAAGGAAGGAAGGAAGGAAGGAAGGAAGTTTTTTGCCGTCATAGGCCAATTTTTTGAAAATATTTGCAATTATGGGCTGGTTTCGAAACTATTAGCGCTCGCGGCTAACTTGTGCCACGCCAGTAGCGGCCGCTATTCTCATTAGAGACCTATTCAGTTTGTATGTCGCTAATGGAATAACGGCCTATATTTTAAATGTTTTTTAATTTTTTGTTTGCTGTCGCTATTTCCACTAGCAAACTTAGTATATATGAGGTCATTGATGAGATTAGCGACCTCGAATGAATGTATTGAGACACTTAGCGATTCCTAAAGAGGTTTCCCAAAAAATTTAAAATCGAGTTCCTAAGATCGCTAATAGCGACCTCAATAGGGAACACAATATCCTTATTCTTTGTAAAATTTGCAAAATAGTCATACAACTAAGGCCCAGATTCGGAATAGCGACCTTAGTACAATAAATGCCTCTATTCCGAATAGCGACCTTAGTTTTAAAAATAAATTGATTGTCATTTTTCCGAGAGCAAAAGCTGTCTAGATTTTAGTAAGTGTTAGAATACAGCTAATTAAAGGTCGCTAATCCCATTAGCGACCTCATACATACTAAGGTCGTTAGTGGGAATAGTGACGGCAAAAAAAAAAAAAAAAAAAAAAAATTTCAAAACATAGGTCGCTATTCCCATTAACGACATCAAAAATAAAGATGTCGTTATTGAGAACAGCAGCCTCTGTTGTTAACGTGACACAAAATAGTCCAAAAACGCTAATAGTTGGGGAACTGGCCAAAAAAACGTAAATATTTTCAAAAAAGTGGCCTATGTAGGCAAAAAAACTCGAAGGGAGGTGAGGATGAAGACTAGAACTAGAAGGCAAGGAAAGGAACCAACAACCCCTCACCTGACCTCAACCGCTCCTCTCTCAAATTCCAGTTCCAATCCTTAATCGAGTGCGACTCTTTACCCTCCCCCCCAAATTGCTTCAGATCCACTTTTTCTTTTTCTATTTTTATTTTTTAAATTGTTTGCCTTTTAAATTGGCACCAATTCGCTCTTCCCTCGTATTCGTCAAGTCTCTCTCACTAACAACCGGCAAGAGCAGCACCGGCTGCTGCGCGGATTTTAAAGCAGATCGGATATCTGTTCTTCGTTCTGAGCTGGATCTCGTAATCTGAGAGATTCTGGTCCTGTTTCAGTTCTTCATTGAATCTGGACGACGACGACGACGACGGAAACGACAGAAATGGTGGTCGCCGGTCCGCTCACTCCCGGTCAGGTACGGGAATTTCTGGTTTCTGTACGGGTTTGTAGAATCTCCAAGGAATTGATTCTAGGTCAAACGACTGATTTACGGTTGAAATTTTTGGATCTATCTCGAATTTCGAGTAGAGCTCCATTAACTGATTTGGATGGGTTTTGAGATTTTAGTGTTTACTAAAGTTAGCATGATTAATTTGTAGTTTTGATAGTAGATGTCGATATCCGGTAGTTTTGGCATTACTTGGATTGTTGTTCAACCATATGTTGTACATTTATATTGTGTGCACTGTAGGTACTGCACTTGTTCAGTGTATTATTTGCACTTCTTTTGGCATTGTTTGGATCATTAAACCATTAATGAACATGTTTAGGAGTCGTATATTTGATTTGTTCTGTAAAACATCATCATCGCTTCGTTAACGAAAAGTTAACGAAACATAGTAGAGCAATATACATAGTACAACCTCAATATTCATACATCAAATCACAAGATAGTCTAATCTCTACTCTAAAATGCATAAAAGAAGATACAGATACAGATAGAAGAAGTCAAGTGCTGTTATGACTTCATCATCCCTCGGTAGTACTGATCTACTCCTCCTCTTCTATACGAAGCCGTTTCTTTGCTCCGGCGTGGCTTGCCCAATCATATATGAAAATAAAGATTTTATGCATCATAACGGAAAATCAACAGTTTATATTGCGAAAACACAAGTCATTGCGGTCTAGCAAAAGACCCCACATAGTAGCAGCTACTGCAATATCCCAGGCCATTCTATCCCATTTGTTCTGTAAATGTTAGCCAGTACTACTACGAGAGAAAAAATAATTTGGTGCAACCTTAGGAGAATGCGCTTGCTTGCAAATCTAGCTAGTACAGGCTTATCAATATTTATCAGTATTCAGTGGGTTTGATTTAGTTCTAGTGCCATCAAAATAAATTGACCCCCAGGTGTTAATGAGGGGAAAGTCTCTAATATTGTGATGCTTGGGCATGTCACTGACTCACTCTTCCTGTCAGTCTTAGTTTCATGTCAGTGAGTAGATCAACATTAATGAGCATTGTTGCAATAAAGTAAATTTAATAAAAACAGAAACTCTCATGAGCTTTGCCTCTTACTTGGTTATTGGATACTCTGCCTAGCCAACTAATTGTCCATGTTGGAATTGTGTTTGATTAGCTAGTGATATTTAATATTTCAAATGCTGTTAGCTTTTGATACTTCCAGCTATGTAAATTAATTTCTTCTGGGTGTGGGATTGGTGAATTAAGGCAGTTTGTGTTTATATCTCATTGTTCAGGATAGTTTCATTTTTCTTGGAAAAGCACTTGATCATTGATGACCTTTTACTCTTGTTGCAGGTTTCATTTTTACTTGGTTTCTTTCCTGTTCTTGCTGCATGGGTATATTCGGAAATCTTGGAGTACAGAAGACCTTCATCTCCTCCAAAAGTGTAAGATGACTTTTCTCGTAGAGTGCATGCACCACTAATTTGATGAAATTAAAAAGCGTTAAGAAATCATATAGAGACCTGTTTCGGAATATTTTGATGGCCATTCATTCCTTGTGTCATTTTTACAACAATGGAGCTGTTTTTTGTATTAAAAAATATTTGAAGCAAGGGACGTTCTTTATTTCTTGTACTGTATTGTGGTAAAATAATTAACAATCATTCCTTACCCCCTAGGTTGTCTTTTGTATGCCTGTATGGCAAAAATAAGTCAATGAGTTAGTCTACTTAGAAGTATCGCATATTCATATCTTAAACTAGCAATGCATGGGCTCCAGGGATGGATAAGTTTTAATTTGAAATGTCTATGAGAGGCGTAAAATTTAGGACTGCAATTATCCTAAGTACAGACAGAAGCAACTGTCGTTTTTTCTAAATATTTATTTACCTCAAAGAATCTATTGTTTCCCATAGGAATCAGTTCTTTTTGATATATCTTATTTATTGTCTATCATGCATAATGCATATTATTAGTGAGTAGGGCTGCAAACGAGCCGAGTCGAGCCGAATACCTTGAGGCTCGAGCTCGGCTTGTTTATGTATCGAGCTCACTTTCAGGCTCGAGCTCGGCTCGAGCTCGACACGAGCCGTGCTTTGACCAAGTTCGAGCCAAATACTCGCGAGCTTCTGCCTAAAACTCACGTACCTTCAAGCTCGAGCTCGACTCGTTTACGTATCGAGCTCGCTTTCGAGCTCAAGCTCGGCTCGAGCTGGACACGATCCGAGCCTTGACCGAGCTCGAGCCGAGTAGCTCGTGAATAGCTCGGTTCGTTTGCAACCCTATTAGTGAGGCTAGTAGAAATGGTTCATGTAGTTCTTTATGCAGGAAAATTGTTTTACACCTTTAGAATGCATGAGAAAAAAACAAATTTAATCAGGATACACATTTCTTGTTTGTAGACATTCGGATACCAATTTGGTTGAATTGGGAAATGGAACTGTCAAGGATGATGACCGGGTTGTACTGCTGGAAGGAGGTCTATCAAAATCAGCATCTATGAAATTTCAGAATGGTTCTACTAAAACAAATTTAATCAGGTGATCTGAAACTTAGACTGAGAAAAGTCATTTCTCAATTTGATATGAGCATAAATTTATTTTGTTTTTTTGTGGTGAAAATGGTTTATAAGATGCTAAAGTTTATTGTTTGGCATTGTTATTTTATGAAGGTTCATAACAATGGAAGATTCTTTTTTGCTTGAAAATCGAGCAGTATTGAGAGCCATGTAAGAATTTTCAATATACACTGTGATAAAACATATTATTACAGTTTTACTCCTTTCCAGTTATTAACTAAGAGATGTCCATGCAGGTCAGAGTTTGGAGCGACTCTGGTTTATTTCTACCTGTGTGATCGAACAAACTTGTTCTCACAATCTAGAAAGGTACCTCTTTGTTCTGTGAACACTGACAAATTTCTTGCATTTGTTGTGATTGATCCCACTTAAACCAGCTGACACGTAGGCTCTAATATGACCAAATGCAATTTATATATTGATAACAGACATTCAGTCATAAGCAGGACAGCCATAGTACTTCGTATTGGCACTTTAGTTACTGGGTTCATGTGTTTACAATGAAATAACCATTTGCAATTTTATTTTGTCTGAAGTTTATCAAGCTGCGTCCATTGTTTCTCAGTGACCATATTTTAAGAATGTTGATCGACACGTAGCTAATGCACTTTCAAGGTACTGTTTTTGTTTTTTTTGGGAGAATCACCTGCATTGGTGCTATCTTAATGAAGCCCGTTTGAAAAAGGAACTGATGTAAACTTTCCTGCCACCATCACTATTAATTTACAATCTAACTTTGTATATGTATACAATAATGTTTATATTTTATCTTATTTCCGTAAAGTGAATATTCACCTGATTTTTATTTTATTTTAAAGCCTTCTAAGATTTAGCACTCTGGTGAATGGGTTTTCCCCTGCTCAAGTGCTACATATTTAATCATAGCCAATCTGAAACTCAAAAATTTACTGGCATTGTTATTTGTGAAAAGTATTGTGGGCATTTATATATTTCTTTTGTTCTTGGCAGAGTTATAGCCGCGACCTTTTTCTTTTTCTCTACTTTCTTCTTATCATAGCGTCAGCACTGACTTCTCTCAAGAAGCACCACGACAAATCTGCATTCTCAGGGAAAGCCATACTTTACTTGAATCGCCACCAAACAGAGGAATGGAGGGGATGGATGCAGGTTGGTATATTATAATTTGACCATCAGTTCCTTTCTGTAACTATGATGTTGTACTAAAACCTTGTGACTTCTATCAGTAGATTATTTTATACTATATGATGACTAGTTAGAAATTTACTTGAGAGCAAAATTTCCTATTCTTTTCTGTTCTTCGTCTGCAAGTGTCTGTTTATAGCGTCAAACTAGCAAAGCAATTATCTGTCCATATTAAAATGCTACTTTAATTTCCATTCTATGCATATTTTTATGAAAGGGAGCATGCCAGCATGGTGGCTGAGATGGTGTAATAAAAAAAAAACTGCAGGTGAACGTAGTGCTGATAACATTTAACTTGAGTTTGCTGTGATGTGATGTGCATATTTTTGAGACATGGAATCGTTTTCTCGATTCAGCTCTGTTAAGCTTCGTCTCTTAGGTCAAAATAACAAAAAATAATCCGTCATAATTGGTGAAATGCGATCCCATTACAGACTACCTCAGTTCTCTCTGCACCATTACTTGTTCTAGCTTTCTCTATTGCGTATCTATATAACTTAGGATCAAAGTGTTACTCTATTGGCCATGCCGTTTTGTGCAGCAAAAAAAAACATGATATTTGTGATGCAATGTAGTTTTTATGGGTAGGAGACAATACTTTTGCCTATCTAAAACAATAAGAATAAAGATACTTAAGAAGAAAAAGAAAGAAAAAATTAAATTTAGATTGCCTATCTAAAACACTGAGAATAAAGATACTTAAGAAAAAAAAGAAATAAATAAATATATTTAGTTACTGTATCATCATAATCAGATTCATTTCTTGATAGTAGCACACATACATGTCTCAGAACAGAGGTGTTTAAACATGGAGAAAGTGACAAATTGAGCCTAATACATGGTAGTGGGAGAACTCATACTAGCGGTTTCCTCAACTGGGAACATTACCATGGTTCATGGATACCCATACTGAAAAAGATACTGGCAGGGTATATAGTGGTTTGTTTGAAAGCTAACTGCAAATCACCTTTGAATACACACAAATTTAGTAATACTTGAGTTTGGAACCAGAAGTGATAGTTGAAATCACTTCTACGATTGAGCATTGCATCTGCTTCTTACCAGCTAATTCCTTGCTCTGCACAAAAAGAAGGGTCCATAACTTTGTTGTTGGACTGTTATGTGAAATTCAAAGAGGTTGTGCACTATGTAATCTTCGTATATCAACACAATTTTTATTTAAATATAGAGGCTGCAACGAACACAACAATGCATGCCTTTATTTTATGTCAAGACTCCAGACTTGATTAATGCATTGGAATATTTGAGGCCATGTAACGAGGTGCACATGCATCTAGAGTCATTGGTTTCCACGTGCTTTGCTAAGGATTTTTGCTGAAGATGGTTCTTATTTCTTCCCAGGTTTTATTTTTAATGTACCACTACTTTGCTGCCACCGAGATCTACAATGCAATACGTGTGTTCATTGCTTGTTATGTCTGGATGACTGGATTTGGAAATTTCTCATACTATTATATACGAAAAGATTTTAGCCTTGCTCGGTTTGCTCAGGTGCAGTCATGTTCTGTTCAGTCTTAAAGTACAATAAGTAACGTAATGTCCTTTTATCTTCATACTTATCTCGTGTGGAATCATCCATTTTAAAATGCAGATGATGTGGCGGCTAAATTTCTTTGTGATCTTTGCTTGCATTGTTCTGAACAATGACTACATGCTGTACTATATATGTCCTATGCACACATTATTTACACTTATGGTATATGGAGCACTAGGCATCTTTAACAAATATAATGAGATTGGATCAGTGATGGCTGTGAAGATGATTTCTTGCCTTCTAGCGGTGATCTTAATTTGGGAAATTCCCGGAGTTTTTGAGATTGTATGGAGCCCTTTGACCATCTTATTAGGTGAGTACCTTGTATACCTTGACAGAGTCATTTAATTTAATGACTTTTACTAATACGTTCTGGATGCAGGATTTAAAGATGCGGATCCTTCAAAGGCAAACCTTCATCTTTTGCATGAGTGGCACTTTAGATCTGGCCTTGATCGTTACATTTGGATCATTGGAATGATATATGCATATTATCACCCAACTGTAAGTTTCAGTAACGTTATGATTAAATAGCCAATGAACTGATTACATCCGACGGAGTACCATCTTGTAGTTTTGTAACTTTATTAACTTGGATTTTGCATCTAATGGGAAAATGCATAATTATGAACTTTTAGTATTGGTTTTCTTTCAATGATAAATAAGAAAATTGTTTTTAAAAAATGAGATGTAATTCAATTTTATTTTATTTTATTTTATTTAGTATTAAAAGAAATATCTTAAATGATCAAATTAAATTTGATTGGTGTAAAGAAGCACACTATTTCAAGCACTGTAAGGGATTGGTCAGCATTTACTTATGGCATGTAACATGTTTGATGTTCACAATTCTCAATATACATCTTTAGGGATAAAAAAGTGCAATAATACAAGTTGATTTCACACTTAATGACAGGCCGGTTTCACATAATCCTTTTGTCGTTACAGTTGTAAATAAGTGTTTTTGCATTCTTATAGTGTGTGTACAATTTTATACTCCACGTGGTTGATGTATCCTTTTCTCTCATTTTCTAATAAGTGGCCCTTTTTATGCAACAGGTAGAAAGATGGATGGAAAAGCTAGAAGAATCTGATACCAAGAGAAGATTATCAATCAAAGCAAGCATTATATCAGTTTCCTTGGTGGTGAGTCACTTGATCTTTCCAGGAGGGTGTCTTAGCTTTCTCTTATTTATATACTTTACCAAGGTAACTTGTTTGCTTCTTGCAGGTTGGTTATTTGTGGTTTGAGTTCATCTACAAGCTAGACAAAATTTCATACAATAAGTTACATCCTTACACATCATGGATCCCCATCACGTATGTATTTGGAGTTTGTTTCAGATTAAAGTCAGTTGGTATCTGTGCTGGTAAAAGTCTGACTAATTTCTAGGTTTTAATGCACACAGAGTCTACATTTGCCTGCGTAATTGCACACAACAGCTGCGCAACTTCTCTTTGACTTTGTTTGCGTAAGTTATATATCCATATCATTCATAAGTCTGAATTATATTTGATTAAATCTTCATGTCTATATTTTGAAATTACCTTCTCTTCTAACATACATTTCTCTCCTTGTAGTTGGCTTGGCAAAGTCACTCTGGAGACATATATCTCTCAGATACATATCTGGTTAAGGTGCGTATGCACAATTATTTTTGCATATTCTATATTTCTCCTTTTTGCATTTTGTTTGGAAATATCAAGCAATAGTTAGCTTCTACAAATCGGTCTACATGATGTAGTGAATTTAGCTGTCACTGTTATAGAACAAGAAGAAGAACAAATCTTCATACTTAATCTTTGGTCTTAGCTAGAAGATTCCTTTGTCTTTATTGAGGTCCTAATTAATAATTCCATCAAGATGGTGTAAAGCACAGTTAAAGATATAATTTTTTACTTCTTTTTACATCTCTAGCCATCCATATCTGGAAACTACCTGCTGAAGGTGGGAATTGTACTTTATTAGTCAAAGGAACTTGCTGTTGCTTGTGCGCTTGGCAAACATAAGTTGAATGAGAAGAATACATCTTGTGTAGTGACTTTCAGTTGATAGTAAGTAGGTAACATGACCAGTAGCAAATTGTACGATCACAATACAAGTTCACTGGTTATTTGATCAAAGCCTGCACAGTGTGAAAAACAAAAAGGAGGGGGCTGGAATATTCAGTTTATACTCCAAAAAACCATCTGATGTTCATATTCTTATGATATTTTATATATGGACTGGGAATTTCTTATATTAACCATAGACTCGTTATCTATTTAATTCGTGATGACTGCTTATTGTAGCCTACTGATAATGATTTCTAATATTTATTCTGTGGGAACTGTGCAGGTCAAACGTGCCTAATGGTCAGCCCAAGTGGCTTCTTTCTTTTATCCCAGATTATCCACTGCTCAATTTCATGCTTACCACAGCAATTTATCTCTTTGTATGCATTTCACACTGTTGCAAGATTCCTTCAATAAATCTCACCTTAATCAACCATACAAATTTCCTGAGACTAAACATAATATATCTTATTTCATACTTGTTTCAGTTATCCTACCGGATTTTTGTGCTGACCAATACTCTCAAGGTAGCTTTCGTCCCCAGTAAAGACAACAAGCGGCTACTGCACAATTTTATTGCTGGAGTAGCAATTTCAGTTAGTGTGTACTGTATTTCACTGGTTCTGGTGTCTGTCCCTCAGTTACTGGTATGCAAAATAATTATCTCTGAATCTGTGTTTCATTTTCAAAATAATTCTGAATGCATGCCTTCTCAAAGTAATTCAGAAATAATACTTATAGGTGTCAAATAGGTCACTGCAGTCGCATATTGAAGTGTAACTTTTTAAGAAAAAAAGCATTAGATCTGGAAAAAGAATTCACTACAAACTTAGTGCCTCTGTTTTTTTTTTCTTTCAAAAGTAAATAGATCTGAACATATTTTGCTTAACCCAACTATTTTACAGGCATGATAAACTTGACTTCAATTTCCTTAAAGGTCAATACGATATTCAGATCCTGAGACAACTGCTGCAGTCTGAATTCCTTGTAATTGAATTGCTAGTACTCACATTTTTGGAGATACAAAAAAATGGGGAATAAATCTGTATATGCTGAAACCTGCAACTGGTTCTCTCGCTCATGACGGAAAAATATTAGCCAGGTTTGTTTAGTATGTGTAGTGGTTTGGGTGGTTGTGACTTTTGAGCTTCACAGAGAATGTGTAAATTTTTTCCAATTTTTGTTTCTTTCGAATTATCAGTTTACAGTTATAAGTTGTTTCATTCTCGTCTTGGGTTCCCATGTTTTCATTGGAGGAAACGATGCTTATAAAGATACATAATATTCTTTGTATTCCGTATATATTCGAATATTCTAGTCTCTTTTGTTTGTGACACTGGTAAAATTCATGATTAATGAAAATTTCTTTGCATCCTATCAATATATGGTAATGTTGTCTGTTGAAGCTGATAATTCCTGTTATTGATGACTTATTTTCTTGCATACATTAGATGCTTCAACTTTTGGTCATTAAATATACTAGTATTTTTAACGTGTGATGCACGTTTTAATAATTTTTTTTAAAAAAACACTGACGTAGGGAAGATTCACTAAAACCTGAAACCTCCTTTGTATTAGTTATGTATGTGTTTTGCACATGTTGATAGATTTATAAATGATACTAAGGCATTCTCCCATTCTAATATTAGAGATGTTGTGTGCGTACATGGTTGGGCCTATAATCCGGACGGTGGTTTAAGGCCTATATAATTTTCCCCCTTTCTCAACATATATTTTAGGGGATCGTTGTAAAATTTGAAATAATAATAGCCTTCATTATTTCTTTTATGCCAGTAAACCTCAACCCTAATAGGATTCGGTAGAAATAAAGCCTTTACCCTAAATCTTTATTCCAAATTCTATTCTATTCTCTTCTCTTCTCTTCCTTGCTGTCTTTTTCTACCTTGGAGTTGTTTTGATCAATGGCTTCTCCTAAGCGAAAGAAAATAAAGCTTCAATGGTTCGATGGCGAAGTGTTCAAGATCAAAGAGAAGGCGGCCGGTTATTCTATACGGGTAACGATAGAGGACAGTTGTGCAGAGAAACGTTATTCCTCTTCATAGTGTCGACAACAGCACGCTTTCCAAAGTCATTAGGTATGGCAGGAAGCATGCTCGGTATGCAACATCTACCTACGTCTGAAGAAGATTGCAGCCAAAGATTGGGATGATGAATTTGTCGAGTAGCACAACACATTCTTTATGATCTCCTGCACCGAGCAAACTATTTGCAAATCAAGGGGCTGCTGGACTTGATGTGTAGAACCAATAGCGGATACGATCAAGGGTAAAACACCCGGCTTTTGACCCGACACGACTTTGTTGCATACTCGCATCTTATAGTGTACCTAATCCTTTACCATCTGATCAACAACTCAATGGTCATAGTTTAGGATTTTGCACTCAGTTTAATTTAGACAATCTCAGCCCAATCAGCAAGCCCAGCCCAAAATCCAAATTCATTCTTGGACTTCAGCCCAAGACTCTTAATGGGTCGGGTCAAATCCGGGTTATCGGATCAGAATAACAGACAGGCAGCCATTGCCCTTTCCCAAATGCTACAGGTAGCTCCCTAGTCAAACTTTGAGACCCGAGAAGACAAAGCCCAATTTGCCCCTTCATCCTCTTCAAAAAGCAGCAGCCACTAACCACTTCATTAAAAATAATCCAAGTATTCCTCCACCGCTGGATGAGAAACGGACTCGCATCTCAAATCACTCCCCTAATGAACCTTTATAAACTCCTCAAGTCTCTTTCTCGCTCTTTAACCTCGAACAAACAGAATGGCTTCCACTTCAATCTCTTCTCCTTCCTTCCCACTTCGCACCAAAATCCCCGATAAATCCCTACTTGCATCCAACCCCTTCAAATTAAAACTAAAATTACAATTAAAACCAATCCATTCGACTCCCTCGCGGCGCACCGTAAGCTTATCCTGCTCCTCCTCTCCGTTCACGGAATTCGACTCCCGTGAGCGGCACGAGAGAGACAGCTGGCTCTACGACGAGAACGACATCGCGCTCCGCCTCCCCGAACTCAAGATCCTTCTAGAACGCCTCAAAGCTTCTAGAACCTTCTCGAACGACGGCGGTAGGCCCGGCGCCGTCAGCTTGGTGGGGACTGGGCCGGGAGATCCGGAACTGTTGACTGTGAAGGCGGTGAAGGCGATCGAGAAGGCGGATCTGGTGCTTTACGATCGGCTGGTCTCGAATGAGGTGCTGGATTACGTTAGGAATGACGCGAGGTTGCTCTATGTCGGGAAAACGGCTGGGTACCACAGTAGAACTCAGGTATGTTTTTGTTTGTTTGTTTGTTTGTTTGTTGTAATTTAGGGTTTGTGAGGGGGCTGTTTGTTAATTGAATCGTCGATGGAGTGTAGGAAGAGATTCATGAGTTGTTGCTGAGTTTCGCGGAGGTGGGGGCGAATGTGGTTCGGCTCAAAGGAGGAGATCCTTTGGTGAGTTGTTGTTTGTTTAATTGATTATGAGTGTTATGTAACGAGGATTTTTGGGAATGTAGAAATATGTACTATCATTCATCGCCTTTTCATTTAAATGTAGTTGAAATTTATGAAGTTGGAGTAACATGCACCATTCTTTTGGGCACCCCAAAATTGATGAAAAAAGCTTGTTCATTTGTAACACTCTAATACTATATTGGTTGGTATTGTTGAAAATGACAAGTACTTTCACTGAAAATTGTTGTTACCAAAATTATTGTTACAAAGAATTATATTTAACTTCAAAAGTTTTCTAGTAAGTAAAAGCACTTTTTGAAAAGCTAAAATGCAGCAGTTTAGGTGCTTCGAAAAATGCAAAAAATATTAGTTTTAGAAAAGGTACTTTTGATTAAACACATTTTTAATAAGTTTGCCAAACACAAGAGCTTTCAGACCCAAAAGCACCCCCTAAAAGCAATACCAAACGGAGCAAGCGGAAAACTCAAATGCATGCATACCAAGATGGTAGTGATAAGATTAAAAAATGAAAGCTTTCATAAAATATATAGAACAAACAAGTATATTGGCCAAAGTGTATGAGGGGAGTGTGTTTAGATATATGGTTTTGAGTATATTGTTGTGCTTGTTTTTAGTAAATAACAGATAGACATAGGAAGGAAAGATGGATAGGATGTAAAAGGTTTGGAAGGTATGGTCGAAAATCCAAAACTAGTTTTTTGCTATTCCTAACTTAGGAATGGGTTGTTCTGTACTCCTCGAGTGAAATTTGAAACATTTTTTGTTCAGGTATTTGGGAGAGGAGGGGAGGAGATGGATTTTCTTCGACAAAAAGGAATGCAAGTCAAGGTTATTCCAGGTTTGGTTTCTTCCTTTGGGCTAGACTTATATTGTTGTGAATAATGTTATCAGCTTCGCATTACGTTTTGGTTCATGGTATGGGTACCGGATCGCGGTTCGTTATCTTAAGTGATACGTGGTACGGAAAGGGGTAGGATGAGTTGGGACTCACATTTGTGTGTGTGTGTGTGTGTGTATATATATATATATATATATATATATTGTGTGTGCGCGCGCGCATTTAGAAATAGAAAGTAGAGAAAATTAATATATAAAAGAATTAATTAACTGTGACTATAAATATAAGAGTAATAATTTAATCAAACTCTATGACTAATTGAGGAGAGAAACGTTCATGGTTTAGTGAATAAAGTGTTCATTTTGAAGATAAAAAAAACCATACACAGATTGCTAGTTTAAGAGATCCGGATCGAGAACCAACATTAAATAGGTTTGCAAAATCCGGATTGTGGTTCGGAGGGAAGTAGGGAGAACCCAGTAGCACTGGTTGTGAATTATGAGATCACTGACCGTCAGTTAACTGTGTTTTTTTGTATTGAGCAGGGATTACCGCAGCTTCTGGAATAGCAGCAGAGCTTGGAATCCCACAGACTCATCGAGGTGTTGCAAATAGGTATTACTTCTGAGCTTTTTGAGTTACTTTAGACTGTCCAATCTGATCTCTCTTAAATAATACAGTGTCAGGTATCTAACTGGGCACTCGAGAAATGGAGGAACAGATCCTTTGTATGTTGCTGAGCATGCTGCTGACCCCGAGTCCACTCTTGTTGTCTACATGGGCTTGTCAACCCTTCCAGGGCTTGTGGAAAAACTAATGAATCATGGACTGCTTCATAGCACTCCAGCTGTTGCAGTGGAACGTGGGACTACCTCTCAGCAACGACAAGTGAGTGAAAATATCCAATTAACGTTTTCTCCTATTGTTTTTGTTATATAATTGTTAACAAGATTAGTATATGCTTGCATTCACTTGAACATTTAGATACAGAGGTAAGGCAAGATATGGGATGAACACAGAGGTAACTAAGATCCTCATACTCATCTCATCTTTGTTCTGTTTCAGATTCTTTTGGAGTTGATACTAGGAAGTAACTGAACTCCAACCCAATCTGATTCGTTTCTTATATCCACTTTTCTCTCTTAGTCTCTCCCTAACTCAACATTTTACTTAAACACAGACATAAAGGATTACTTAGGTATTTTCGTGAATGGAGGTGGATCTATGCATACTATAGTTTGCACTTTGTAATTTTGCACATCTCTTTCGCCACTTTAAAGTAGCCAAATTTTCCAATTAACAAACAGCAGTACATTAATAACATACTCTTCTTGTGCAGGTATTCGCAGAAATCAAGGATCTTGTGAATGACGTTAAAAGCGCAAAGTTAGTGTCGCCAACTCTAATAATTATTGGGAAAGTAGTGGCCTTGTCGCCACTATGGCCTCAATTATCGGCAGAAATCATTAAATTGAAGTCAGAAGAGCAATTTAGCACAATGATGAGTAGATAGCAGGCAAATATTATTTCTTCTGTCGCGCTCAAGAAGTGAAAAAAGCTTGTTCCCTTCCGGAGACTTCTTTGTCAAGAGCCACCGACATTGAGGTATTCATGGAACCAGACATTGATGTATTTTGTATACTCATTACAAGAGATGTTGTCATGCAAAATTTTCCAGTTTATGTAGTTGGTAGTCAATCGCGGGTATCCCATTTTTCTAATTTGAATATTAAGGAGCTTAGAGAAATCATTTTTGTTCTTCAGCTTTCTTATTGATTTATTGTAATAAATTTATGTTCTCCGATGACCAGGAGTTGTAATTTTATCAATTTATTTGGTGACTGTGTTTGAGCAACATCCAAACCGAGATAAAATATTCCGTCTCTGACTGGGTTGGGTTTATAGGCATAAATTCTTCGAGGAAGAGTCTGCTTGTAACTACTTAATCATAGTCTGCAATCATGATCGATATCAATATCAACCAAGTTCTGAGGAGGTACGTAATCTCTTAGTTGTTCAGACATCTTAAATATCTCTGGAACATGACGCATATTCTTGATTTTCATATATATTTTTGACAAATCTTTCAGCTTATTATCACAATGTCTGATGTTACCAAAACTGATTGGTTAATACCATTCTGACCATGATGATCAGTTTGCCGGTGTAGTTCGGACTTTCTGATGAGTGTTCATATTTCGTTCATTATCCGTGCTGTTGTTGTCTGTTGGATGCTATTTTCCCAAGGAGGACTATTCGGTGATGGTCGTGATGGTCTCGCTGCGGGCTTCTTTGGCCGCTGCGGTTTTCTTTGGCCGGGTTGTTCGATATTATTGTTTCTTATCTTTTATCTTATTCATTCTTCTTGTTGCTGCTGTTTCCTGCACTCGTTATCCCCTCTACAATGAATGTTTTTTAGATGTCTTCCATTGTTTACTCAAAATAAAATAATAAAATAAAAATGGTTGAAATGCATTGTTGGGCCAGATTATTCTTGGGCTTAACATCAAAAGCCCTCAGTTCTATAGACTCTATTTTAATTTTACTTTTTATTGGAAGCCTTTCATAATACGTCAAAGGCCCACAAGTCAGTGTTCGTATGCTATATGTTGGGCCGGAGGAAAGGCCAAATGGCTGAAGCCTAAATGGCAAGCCTGAATTATCCGAAGATCAGCCATGCTCTATTTCTTTTCTTTTCTTACAATGCCAGCATGATACATGCGATATACTCTTTCATACGATTTTCTACCTTATACTAGAAACGTATTTGTGGTTTTGTTGCGTCAGTTTTTGGAGTAAGCATAGGTAGCATTGGTATCGGGTCGGGTCCTTCACTACCCGGATCTGAATTCGGTCTCCTACGGGTCCAAAAATTAGACCCGGACCCGGACCCATGTGGATCGAGTTCGGTTCCGAGTTCAGGTCCTATTAAAATATCCCTATCCGTACGGGTAGGAGCGGGAATGTGAGCGGCGAGCGGAAGTGGAGAGTGGAGGATTTAGAATAGAGGAGAGAAGAAAAAGATATGAGTTTCAAGTTTAGAATAGGAAGTTTTAGAATTGAGGAGGAAGGAGGGGAGGGTCGAGGATTGAATATTAATTTTTATGTTGATTTTTTGAATTTTTTCACAGGTCCGGGTCTGAATTGGATTTTTTTTTGCAGACCTGGATCCGGATCCGAAAGTACAACGGGTATCCTTTTAGGACCCGAACCCGGATAGGCCGAGTCGGTTCCGGTCCAATACCGGATCCGGGTCAGATCTGGATTTCGGGTATTTATACCAACGCTAAGCACAGGCAAGCCGAAGGGTGGTCTTGGGTTGTTCTAACCAGATTCTTTGCTGTTAGAACTAAACTACCATATAGGCATGCAACACGAGAAAGAATTATGTATTTGCTATATCTTATTTCATTACCAATTTATTAATTAAATCAGATGACCTTTGGTCTTCTTTTGCCATCTTTCGACTCAAAAAACACGAGACACACAATTCTTAATTTGTGATACTATATCATTAGCGAGTGTTTACATCTTAACCATGTTAATCATATAATCTGTCCCACTTATTGTATAAGACAGTGATTAATACACGGCATTATATGTAAAAGTAGAATTACACACCTTTCATTTATCACTAGTAATTTACACGTGCAATACACGTTTTAATAATTTTTTAAAAATAAAAATCCTGACGTAGGGATGACTAGAATCTGAAACCTTCCTTATAATATTTATATACATCTGTTATGTACGTGTCGGTAGATTTACAAATAACACTAGGTCCTTATTTCATTATAATATTAGAGATGAGAGATGAGAGTTGAGAGATGTTAAAGAAAATGGTGGGTGCAGTGGCTCTGCAACAAACTTGGGTGCAGCGTAGCTTGTGATTGGCTGCAGCTGTATTTTTCAATAAAAAAAATGGTTAAAAAATTCAGCTGCAGCTAATGGGAGGGCTGCACTGCACCCTGCGTTTTCTCATTATGTTATACTAGTAGTTTACACGTGCGATGCACGTTTTAATAAATATAATTTTTTAAAATAAAATTTTAAACGTAGTCTTGATTTGAACATAGGACATCTTTTATAATAGTTATGCACGTGCTTGATTTGAACCTAGGACCTTCTTTATAATAATTATGTACGTGCGTTACACGAGTTGGTAGAATAACAAAATATTTACAAATAACACCAAGGCCTTCTCCCATTATAATATTAATTATAATATTAGATAGATTTGATGGTCATATATAGGTATGGGTATGAATGATACAGGAAGATGGGTTTCTTCGCCTGTCAGAACTACTGATGAGCTTTGATTTTAAAAATCTTAAAAAGGCCATGCTTAACCGTTAAACAACAAGGCGATTTTTATATTATTTATATTATATTATTTTTATATTATTTATCTCTCTTATTTTTTTTACTATATCCAATTAAATAATTTCACGCAACTCTCTATATTAAATTTCTCTCTATTTTGTGTATTCTGCTCTATTCTACAATACAATAAAATTACATTCAACCAAATCATTTTTTTAGAACACAAGTTCACTTTTTTTTTCTTTCTACACTAATCTTTCAACCAAAAAAATATTTTACAACCACCCAGACACTACGAAAATTATTAGAAAATACACTCAAAACCGCTCAAACACCGGCCTAAGCGGCTCAGTATTCTTTAATGTAATTTTTGAATTTTTCTAATTTTGTAATATAAACAAAATAATGAAGACCAATAAACAAAATAATGAATGCTGATTGATTGATTGTACTTGAACAAATTAAATCAGATTCTGATCCCAAATGCTACATGCTCTGAGACCACCAGTTGGCTAATCACTACTGTAAGTCCAATATTTATGTAATATTATATATAGATAAAAACAGTAACAAGATTTAACTCATCTAGCTCATAAAAAAAAATATTTTAATTTGTATTCTTTCAATTCACTTTTCGTGATTGAAGGAGAACTTCTTGTTGCCTATATGGACGGAAAAGGAGATCAAAGTTTAGAGTGCGAGTGGGACTACTGTGGTTTGAATACATTTATAGGGTTACTTATAATAAGTATCTGCGGTTTTTCGCCTATTTTTAAGGCCCGGTATATGTGGTTTGAATACATTTATAAGCTGGATAGGGTCACTTATAACAAGTATCATCCCTATGCATCATGGATCCCAATAACGTATGAGTTATTTACTTAAAAGTTATTCTTATACTCTGTTGAGTTTTTCTTTACTTAAACATTGCTTTTTTTTCTTCTTCTATGTTTTCGGTCAAAAAGTGTTTACCCAGCAGTGTCAAAAAGTGTCTTCTTCTATGCCTGCGAAATTTCACCCAGCAGTTCCGTAATTGCTCTCTCACCCTCTTCGCGTAGGGTAATGCTACACCTACTACCAAATCTACTACTTTTTTGTTTACTATCTTAGCTGGCACACTATTAGTGGAGGTTATTGTAGAGTAGGTGGTGCAAACATCCAATAATAAGGTGCCACCTAAGGTAGTAAAGAAAAAGGTAGCAGATTTGGTAGTAGGTGCAGCATTACCCCTTCGCCTAAGTAGTATCCTTTTCTTCCATCAAATTTACTTTGTATTTCATATTTCCACTGTGTTCATTGTTGGTCTCAGCCTTTTGGGTTTAGATTTATTTGCCTTTAAATTATGATGAATTTTCCACTTTTGAATAAATCTGATTCTTTTGTTTACTTGAATCAGTTGGCAACGAGGAGGGGGAGAAAGAGAGAGTGCGTGGGAGAGAGAGGTTATCTTTTTTATTTTAGAAATTTAGATCTAAAAAGAACAGTTTTGTCCAATCTCTGTAAAAAAATTAGACTCACTTTCTTTCTCCTCCAAATCTCCTTAATATTGGAGGGGAGTGGCTCAGGAGGAATTCTGCACCCCGCCATTCCCCTCCTAAGAGCATCCACAGTCATTTGCTTATTTGCCATTTTTTTCATTTTTTTTTTTTACTGTAGCTCACACAGTCGTTTGCTATTTTGCCATTTTTTGGCAAAATCGCTACAGTAGAAAGGAGCGAATAGCATTCCATATAGCAAAATGCATATTATAACAGACGAAACATCTGGATTATTTAATTATTATTTTAATTGATCGGACGAAACACGATGTTTCGTCCGAAGTAAAAAAAAAACCCAAATAAAATAACTGTTAAATGAATTTAAGCGTGAGAATGAACATGATGTTTCGTCCTATGTGAGACGAAACATCATGTTTCGTCCCAATCCAATTTTGTTTAAAAAAATTAATTTTAAAAATTAATTTTGTAAATTTTAATTTTTTTTTGCAATTATATAAATTGATTTTGCAAAAAAAAAATTACAATTTCTTTTTTTAATTGTTTTTGCAAATTTTTTTTGCAAAAAAACTTCCACCAAATCCGGACGACACATGATGTGTCGTCTGGTTTGTGGGACCTTTTGGCACATTTTGTAAAATTTTAAGTTGTTTTTGCAAATTTTAAATTTATTTTGCAAATTTTTAAATTGTTTTTGCAATTATTATTTACAAACTATTTTTAAAAAAAAATTTTGCAAAAAAAACTTCCGATTTTTTCCCCTTTTTGGGACGAAACATCATGTTTCATCCGGTATTTTTTATTAATATTTTCTCAGTCTAAATTATTTTTTTAATTACAGACGAAACATCATGTTTCGTCTGTTTCTTTTTTAACGAACTTATACATTTTTTTGTCATTCGACGACTGCAGCGTTTCGTCGAATTGGATGGACAAAATATGCATTTTGTCATTTTTTATATTGAACGACTGTGGATGCTCTAAAAAATGAATCAAATAAGAAATGTTTTAGAAAATCACTTCTCTCCCCTCACCTCCCCTTCATTCCCCTCCCACCAAACATGCCCTAAGAAATTTTTTTTTTTTGGGGCTTATTTTAATTTTATTTCGCTTAAGCAAAAGCAGTGATCCACAGCGCTTTCCTCTTTATTTCAACCGTTTTTTGAAACCTAGCTTGCTTATGATCCAGTACTGTTCCCTGAAAGCAGTGTACGGAGCTCAGGCAACTACTGCATCCCATTAATTTGCATTGCCTGCAGTACTAAATAATTAATCATCATCACGATCGATCCGAAACTGTACTACCATTTTCCAACATTTACAAACAGTATGTACCATCAATTCGCATCACAGTCTTTATCTCGTGAGTGCTCTGCGCAGTGCACGGGTTGACCCACTAGATTTGTAAATATATACTTGTCTTGTTGCTTTCCTTTCCTACAAATCCTCTACTATTTTCCTTAATTTAACTCTGCATTTTTACAGGTGTTTAGTATATAGTAGTACTTTCGAACAAGATTCTTTTTTTTGATGAAAACTTTCGAACATGATTCAGAAAATTTTTTTTATTAATAGTGCATGGTACTATTTTTATTTATTATTAATTTTTATTCAGGGCATTAAAGCCACAAACAGATACAAGTACACTAAGAGTATCTGTAGTCGTGGACTAAATATCTAAAATTTGGAAAAAATAGAAATAGCTTCGCTGTAGTCGTCTTCCAAATACCCAAAATTTGGGTGTACGATGAATAGTAGACTGCCAAATATAGCAGACGATTTGGCAAAAGCTAAAATATAGCAATCGGAAAATTTTCTTTCGTCCCTAAAAAGAGACCAAGGATAATATCCCGTCGCTTTAAAATTTTTTTCCGGACGGTAAACAATATCCCGTCCTTTATTAAAAAAATAATAAAAAAATAAAAAAAGTGTTGGACGGTGTATTATACACCGTCCCAACAATTTTGAATAAGACAAAATTGGTGAGCCGGTGTATAATCCACCATCTCACCATTTTTCCATTTTTTTTGTCTTTTAGTGCCCAGAATTTTTTTTAAAATTTTTTTATTTTTTAAAAGTTTGAGACGATAGATAGTCAATCGTCCGGCCATATTTTAACTTTCAACGACTGCAACGCGCAGCCATATTTTTCTATTTCCAAAAGCCAAGTACCCAAAAAAATAGCTTAGAACGACTACAGATGCTCTAATCCACTGCTATACAGCAGTAGCAAATTTCTAAACGAGTTTCTCGAGACCGAAGCGAAGGTCAAAATAATTATTTTTGAGAGCCATTAATAACAATATATTTTTTATTTGTAAAATACGTGTCTATATTTATCTACATTTATAAGAAAAATACAAATTTGAGGTTCCTAAAGTTGCAAAAAATAAAAAGGTCTAAGACGGCCGCCTCACCGGCCTTAAGGTAGGTGCAAGCCCTGCTAGCTGCATGTAGGATTATTAATTATGCGTACTGTCAATTGCATGTACTCAATTTTTATATATTTAGTATAACTTTATAAACTTACAAACTATCAAGTAATAGATTAATGAACTAATACAACTTATTATACTGGCCTATTTTTTGATGAAACGGATAGAGTCTTGCGACCCAAACCAGACACACAATAATATTAATCAAAAGAAGTACAAATCCAGTTTTACAAGCCATAAAACCAAACGATACAGGCCAAAATACAGGGAGCACCCGTAGGAAGCAAAATACAATCATCCAAAAGCAATATTTACAACAACGAAGTAGAAAGAAAAAACGAGACTGTGATCGGGCCAGCAGTCGGGGACTGCAGCCACTAGAACAGGGGCGCCCAATGTCCCCCATGCCAAGGAGAGATCATGCGGGCAAAACCGATCGAACGCGACTGCAAGAAGAGTGCACAAATATAGTCACCCACTGAGTAACATCTGGTAGAGCAGATAGAAGCGAAGCCAGGCAACCACAGAAAGCCGCCAGGGGCATGGGTACAACTGTTCCCGACGCCTGAAGGGAAATGATCAGCCTAGCAACGGCCAAGCAACAAAGACCAGATACACCCCTTAAGATCTCACCGACGGCCTACAACCAAAAAAGGTCGAACCGAAGCGGAGATAGGTGGAGATAAAAGTAGCGAAACAAACTCGTAATATGACCAGCAGAAGGAAAACAAACATAGAGAGCCATAGTACAAAAATAAGAAACGAGGAGGCAAGCTCCTCCATGACCATCACACAGAATAGTAGAACATCACAGAAACTTCGATCTCACAAAACACACCATGCCTAGAAGCATCCGAAAGGAAAACACATCATAGCCAAAAGACAAATAGAAATAAGCTCCATTAGAGAGAACAAAAAAAAACCATTAAACCAAAATAACCCAACACCAATTACAGTCAGGGGGCCCGGCATAGAGGCGCCAGCCCAATAACATACAGGGGAATAACAAAAGAAGAAGAGCTTTACCCAAAATAAGTCCCAGCTTAGAGCCAAGAGAGGCTCATTAGAGCATAACAGAATAAAGTTCTAAGAACAAGGGAGACAAAAGAGAACAACATCCACTGCGCTACATGCTTGAACTATACATAACCAAATAAAAATGTGCATTTGCGCAGCAGCCAAAAGAGGTAATCTAATAACTTCTTCAACCCTGCGAGCAAGTTGATAGGTTATCAAAAAATGCAGCAGCCAAAAGAGATAATCCAATAAACGCAGAAACATAGAGAATTATAAAGCATTAAGGTTACGGAGGCAAAGTAAAGCGTCGTCCAGTCTACGACTGTAAAGAGAATGTCTAGCTTCGATTTTTAACGTCGAATGCCAGAAATTAAAACAAATAAAAAATCTTCAATTATAGGATGGATTGGGGAAGCGCAGTGTCTGAATAACCTCTTATTTCTTTCCATCTATAATTTGAACCGAAAGATTTCATGATCTGTGGTACTTTTTATTTGTGGGAAGAATATACCAGCAAGAGTATAAGTTGGAAGAGATAGAAGGGAATTCCCATGCTAGAGAACTAATTTTTCACAGGGGACGCGTGAAATCACAACCAACAAACAGGTGATCTACTTCTTCTAAATTATTAGAGCAAAGGGGACACATCTGACCCCACGCTATATTTTTTTTGTTGAGGACTTCGACAGTGAGTAGCCTGTTGTTGAGTATGAGCCAAGTGACAATTTTAACTTTGAGGGGGGCATAGGTATGCCAAATGAAATCAGCGTAAGGGGAGAGAATGCCTCTAAAGTTAAGAAAGTTGTAAAAGATTTAACTGAGTAAATCCCCGCCAAGTTCCAACGCCAAGAAAAATCTTCTTTCGGGCGCCACTCGAAATTGTTAAGGAAAAAAAGAAGGTCGTTAAGGTCAGAAGTTAGATGTGTCGGAAGACTGGCCGAGAATGGGATAAGCCAATACCTTTGCGAGTAAATAAGGGTGAAAGAGTCTGCCACTGTGGCTAGGAAATTGGAGGCCAGGCGGAAGAGAGTTGGGAAAGAAGAGGCAAGTTTGGTATTACCAATTCAGAGATCGGACCAGAACTTGGTCTTGGATCCGTCGAAACAGTCATGGATGATGCCGCATTGGAATGCTGCGGTCGCTTTCCAAACCCCCTTCCAGAATGGGGAGGTGTTACGATGGATAGCAGGGGGGAAATCCCACAACTGGCAATTAGAAAAGCAGTTAACCTTGATACTTTGGATCCAAGGTAAATGATCGAATTTTTAAATCCTCCATAGCCATTTACCCAACAAAGCGATATTTTGGTGTCTAAGGCTCAATACCCCTAAGCCCCCAGCCTCTTTGGAAGAGCAGACTAATTTTCAGTTGCTAAGGTGAGAACCTGGCTTGTGATTGGAGAAACCTGACCAGAAAAAATTACTTCTGATTTGGTCTATCCTCTTGATAACCCAAGAGGGGAGATAATAAAAAGACATCATATAAAGAGGGATAGAGGAGAGGACCGAGTTAAGAAGGATTAATCTACCTCCACGGGAGAGGAGTTTCCCAGCCCAAACGTTAAGCCTGGATTCTACCTTATCTACCATGGGTGACCAGTCAGATTTATGCAGTTTACCCCATCTCAGTGGAATACCCAAATAAGTAATGAGGAAGGAAGCAATAGGGCAGTTAAAGAAGTTGGAGATCTCGTTCAGGCGATTGGGCGAACCTTCCAGCCAGAGAACCGAAGATTTTTGAAAATTGATCGAGAGTCCCAAAGCTAGTTCGAAGCAGTAAAATAGAAGTTTAACGTTACGGAGAGAGTGAGAATTTGGTTTGACGAAGATGATAGTATCTTCAGCGTATTGCAGATTAAGAACATCATGAAAAAGACGCGAGTCACCTATACCTTCAATGACTTGTGCTTTCCATGCATTGCGAAGTAGTTTACTAAAAATATCTGCAACAAGGGAGAATAAGAGGAAAGAGAGTGGAGTCACCTTGGCGGAGTCCACATTTAATTTTAAATTTGTGACCTTCAGATCAATTTATAATGATGGAAGAGGTGCCTGAGAAGAGACTAGATTTAATCCAAGCAATCCATTTGGGACCGAATCCCCTATTAATAAGAATATCAAACAGGAAATTCCAGCTGACATTGTCGTAAGCTTTTTGAAAATCGAGTTTGAGAAGGATACCTTCTGAGTTAGAGTTGTGACAATGAGATATAATCTCTTGGGCCAAAGCAACACTATCAAGGATAAAACGGTCCTTGATAAAGCCCGATTGGGCAGGATCAATGAGTGGTGAAAGCACCGTGCTAAGCCTCACGGAAGGAACTTTCATAATGATTTTGAAGGTGGTGTTGAATTGCTGATCAGGCTAATAGGCCTAAAGTTCGATACAGAATGCGCTCCCATCATTTTAGGGATGAGAACAATGTGCGCATAATTGATACGGTCGAAAGAAAAGGAATCCTGATGATGTTCCGTAAATATACGGAGGAGATCGTCTTTAAGCCAGTGCCAGAACTTTTGGAAAAAGAAAGCAAGGAATCCGTCCGGTCCTGACGCTGATTCGCTTTTTAAAGAGAAAATCGCCGATTTAATCTCTTCCAAGAAAAAAAGGACTTCAAGAGAAGATAAGTCCTGTGACTGAGTACCGTAGAGGCGGCTCCAGTCAAGGCTAATGGCCTATTGAAATATAAATACTAAACTATCGTTTCTTACACTAACTTTAACCGGTAGGATCTTTCACATTGCCTACCTGCTACATACAAAATTTCCATTTACGATATTAGATTTGAAGATATGATTTTGCAGATCGAGAGATGTTGGTGCAGAGGTTGACCATACATGCATATGCCTACATTCAGATCTTGATGTACAAACCAAGACACTAAGGAGCGTTATTATATATATTGAGGTCAAACCCTAATCCGATCATCCAACTGTAGTTGCAAACTGGCAGATTTAGTTAAATTAAATGCATAGGATGGAAATCTCTAATCTCTAATGTTTTTTTTGATGGAAACGGATAGAGTCTATCGACTCCAGCCACATCAGAGATAATATATATAAAAATAATAATCGTAATGTACAGATAAGGATTTCACCAGAGGTAAAACCCTACAAAAGCGCTAAAAGAATAAATACATAGCAGAATACTAAAAAAGTGAAACCGAACAAGAACGAGGCAGAAAAAATATAAATGCAGCAAGAGGCTTGATCCCCAAGTCACGTCCAGGAAAACGCTCGCTAGACACTTCGAGGGTGGTTACTTGAAGAGGATTACACCAAAAGAAAGCAGTTCGGGGTCGGCCAATACCGGTGCCTCTATAAGCAACAAGACCGCGAAAGTGGCCGCTCCGGCGCGGCCAATGCGCTCAGTCGACTCGTCCAGACCAGACGCGCCCAGGCCGAATAGGCGCGACCTCAGGCACAAAGGGAACCGGAGGAGACCAAACACACGCAATCCATCAAGACAAATGCATACCTCCTGAGCACTGGTAGTACACACCGGCCATATGAACCACAGAGGCGCAAAAACACATACCGTCGAACAGCAATAGAAAGCAAACAACATAGTCACAACAGAAAAGTATTCAACAGACACAGCAATGAAAGAAAAAGCAGAAAGTAGCAAGCAAGAACAACCCACCACGAAGTGCTAAAACGTCTAATCTCTAATGTTATAATGGGATACGTTCAACTCCAACTCTTCCATTATACACTTTAAATCTATCAACGTATGTGCATCACATGTACAACTCTAACACTTCCATTATACTTTTTATATTACTTTAAAATATATATATTTATTAACACGTGCCTCACACGTGTTATATTATATCACTTTAAAAATTATATATTTATTAAGACGTGACTAAATACCAACATATTTGAACGGAAACTCCAGAGCAAGAAGTGTAGCATCATGGACAGGAAACAAATTGTATATTTTTTAATATACCAGATTTATGCTCCTTTTCAATAACCGTGCGAAGTAATGACAGCTTATTATAGTTTGATATGTATTGTATTGTACTGTACTGCATTGTATACCGACACACAAATATTTTCTATGCTATCAATACAATTAAGGGTACAAATTCCCAGTTCCCAGTTGTCAAACATTTACATTTTTTTTTGAACACCACAACAAGTCGACTAGGAGATGATCGAGGAATAGTCGAGGAACAAGGAAAGATTTGACACAGTTTTCGATCGGTGCATGCATGTTGATGTCACATACGCGCGCACAGTTGATATGATAACTTCCTATTAATAACCTCGCCATTTTCCTATGCCAACTAGACTAGCACTTACACTATTATTTATCAACTTTGTCTTAAAAGAGAGAGATATATACACGCTTATGATGATTAATGCTAGCTGATTGAGGGATACGTGGTGCAGTGTGCGGTGCATGTTTATTATGACTTGCTTTCTTCAATGATTCAAGTTAATGAAAGATAGAACAGGGCAGGTAAGAATAAGCAAGTACTTCTTGTGAGTGTTTTAGTTGTTGAAACTGATTCTGGTACGCCCAGGACCACATGCAGCCAGCTGTATCAATCACTATTTATGACATTATATTTCTTGTCTATTACAATTACTAGTACCAGTAGTTTGCACGTGTTAATAAAATATAATTTTTTTAAAGTAAAAATTCAGAAGTAATTTGAATTTGATCTAAAATATCATTCACAATAGTTATGAACGTGCGTTGTACAGATTGGTATAGTAGTAAAGACTAGTATCAGCAATATACAGATGCAATGCACAAATTAATTTTTAAAAAAAATTAAATTAAAAACTCTAATTTATACGTGCGATGCATGTCATGATAAATAGGATTATATATTTTGAAAAGTAAATTTGAAGATTATAATGAGAGAGTTAGAGTTGCACGTAAGTAGGTAGATTTACTACTCCAACTCTTTCATTATAATAGTTATCATATATTATATTATAGATAGATTGATAGATAGATAGATAATAATTTACACGTGCGATGCACAGTAAATATATTTTTTTTAAAAATTAAAGTAAAAAATCTGACGTAGTGAGAACTCAAACCTGAGACCTCATTCATATTAGTTATGCATGTGCATTGCACACAATGGTAGATTTACAGATGACAATAAAGTCTTCTCCCATGATAATATTAGAGAATAGAGATATTAGAGATTGAGAGATTGATCGTCGTTATATGTAACTCACTCTTCATATCTCCAATCATTTGCGAAATGTAACTCTTCATCCTATGAATGTCGATCGTATTAATCCTTAATTAGCATGCAGATATACCTTTCTCGACTAAGATCATGTCGTGTACATATAATATATGTTCTTATATTTCTAATGTCTAGTGTTTTCAGTTCTCACAATGATATTAAATCAATATTTTTAATTACTCAAAAAGAATAAACTCTTGAGTAATAAACTACTAATCTCCATGCATGTCCTCAAATGGATAAAAGTGTTTGAATAAATACAATTCCCATCATTTTTCTTCTTCTTTTCTTCTTCCAACTTTCTTACATATCAACTTTGCACCTTCTCATGTATAAATAAATATATGTCTTTCAGTTGATTCAATCAGAATTACACAACTCCAACTCTCCATTTAAAATGGTAAGCAAAATTGTAATCAGTAGAAGTATACTAAACCTGTTTCTTATTTATGGATGAGGTTAAGTTGTTAACATCAGTCTCTCCATTGAATAGACTCATGGTCAGACTAGTGGAACCTGTTTCTTATTTATGGATGGGGTTAAGTTGTTAACATGAGTCTCTCCAATGAATAGACTCATGGTCAGACTAGTGGAAGGAAGCTAATTAGGCTAATTCCATGGGTGCATGCCCCTAATTTTCATAAGAGGTTGATAATTTCTTTAAAAGACCCAGATTGTTAATTTAAAGCCTTACCTAATACCTACACATATATCAGTGTCCAAGTCACATCTTAAATTCTTCGTCTGATATCTTTCCCATTTACATCAACCTAACAAACATAAAATTAAACTTATGATAATTACAGTAAACCAAATTCCAGATTTGATAGTACATCTAATTGCTATACATATTTATGGAATATTGTACCATTTGTACCAGGTGTAGATTTGTATATCATTCACTCATTAATAAACGTTAATTAAGTAATTACTAGTAATTTACACGTATTAATAAATATAGTTTTTTTAAATTAAAAATGCAGATGTAATCCGGATTTGAATCTAAGATCTCATTTATAATAGTTATACACGTGTGTTGCACACAGACAAGGAAGATATATCTATATTAAAACACAAAGAAAGCTATCAAGTGGCTCTCCTTCAATCCTTCCAAAAATCAAAGGTCCAGATCTAGCTTCACAAAACATATTTTTCTCCAAAAGTTTCCTCCCAAAACTCAAATTCAAATCCCCCACCCAAAATAACTCCTATATTTATCTATTTTTTTTTTCTCTCTCTCCCTCCCTCTTCTATTAAAAAAATTTAAAAAAATTAAAATTTTAAAAATTAAAAAACTAAAAAAAATTAAAAAAATTAAAAACTCTAAAAAAATTCAAAAAAAATCAAAAAAATTATACAATATGTTTTTTTGCTCTATGCTTGCTACTTCAATTAATTTGCTGGACCTGCAAAACTATTTTATATAATCAAACAAAGTGCACTGTTCATATTTGATTCATCATCCTTCTCGAAAATATGCCTCTACATGAGTTACTGCAGGCAACACAGACAAGGTCAAAGAGTCGCGCTTCCTATAGTACGTACTTAAGCTTACATAAGCAGTGGGCATGAGGTTTAGAGTTTTAATATATACAGTACTTATTATGCAACCTACTTTAAAATTATAAAAGAAGAAGCTAAGAGAAACAAACAGGTGAGGACTGTCTTCAGTAATCCAATTACTATAGTTCATATAAATTAAGCATAATCTAGTCATCCATCAAGCTTTGAGATACAAGCTCGATCACGTTAAAAACCGTATATCTACTGTATTCCAAACCGTATGTCATAAATATATCTTTATTAAGTAGTCTCTCCCTCCTCACCTATATATACACACCCCCCTCCCACTTCACTGTCTACCCTAAAAAAAGCACTACTTCCAAAACAAAAAACATGAGTAACACTATCTTCACACTCGTCCTAAACCTAGCAACTCACTTGTTCTCTTCCTTCTTCCACAAAGCATCCAAAAAACTCACAACCTATGGCTTCTTCTTCTCCCTTCACAACAAAACCACAAGAACCAACCACAATAACAACCTCATCCAAAACATCGCCAAATTCCCACCCCAAAAACGAGACGCCATGCAAACCCTAACCCTGATCTCCGACTTCCATGGCTCCCTGCTCAAACCAACCTCATCCCACCTCTTCCCGTACTTCATGCTGGTTGCCTGCGAAGGTGGCAGCCCAATGAGAGCCCTACTCCTCCTACTCTCTTCCCCAATCTTATGGGTTTTCGGGTACGAAAGCAAGATTAGCATCAAAATGATGACTTTCATTACGTTTTGCATGCTCGGGGTTAAGGACATGGAGCTTGTGAACAGAGCAGTGTTGCCAAAGTTCTATATGGAGAACTTGAATGGGAGGGCTTGTGAGGTGTTGGGTTTGGCAGGGAGGAGGGTGGTGGTGAGTGGTGGTTTGCCTAGGGTGATGGTGGAGGGGTTTGTGAGGGAGTATTTGGAGGTGGAGGAGGTGGTGGGGTGTGAGATGCACGTGGTTAGAGGTGGGAGATACTTTAGTGGGCTGATTTGTGGACCAGGGCTGACGGCTTTGAAGGAACTCTTTGGGGAGGTTAAGGCTGATGTGGGCCTTGTGGGATCTTCTAACCCACGTGACCATCTCTTCATTTCATATTGCAAGGTAATGATAATAATAATAATTGATCATTGAATTCTTTTCTGATGTTATTATTATTTTTATTCTATATATATGAGAATCAGTATTAAAAAATTGCTTTAATAACCCAAATTTGACATTAAATTTTCTTTCAAATCTTTCACGTCTGCATTTGTAACCATTTGTAGACGCTTTGTATGTTTGAGTTCATAGATAATATCTGATATTGCACCCAAGGACGAAGCCTGAACAATTTTACCAAAAGGGTCAAGAAAAAATTCTATGACTAAATGTAAACATATAAAGATTTTTTCATAATTTTTAGGGGGGCCAAACAATAAAATTTAGAATTTATGGGGGCCAAATTATAAATTTTCAATAGTGTGAAGGGGTTTTTGAAAATTTGGGAGGGCCCGGGCACCCCCGGGCCCTCACTATGCTCCGCCACTGATTGCACCACAACCACAAATTGAGGTTAATTAGCTTTACAATTAAATATTAAACTAATAATTTTACACGTGGGATGCATGTCTTAATAAATATATATATTTTTAAAGTAAAAATTTCTGAGTAGTTTGCTCTCGAACCTGAGATCTCTTTTATATTAGTTATGTATGGACAATGCACATTTTAATAAAATATATACTTTTTTAAAATAAAAAACTCTGACGTAGTGAGGACTCGAACCTTTAAACCTCCTTCAGATTAGTTATGTAGGTGCATCACACGAGTTGATAGATTGACAAATGACACTAAAACTTTCTCCCATTATAATAATAGATTAGATTAGATTAGATATAGATTTGTAAATATTTTAATTTTCGGTTATTTTCACAGAGGTCACTCATAATTTTGACAATTCCAAATAAGTCACTCACAAATCTTTATTTTCATAAACATCCACCTACAATATATGTTACACTTAAAAAAAATCACAAGTATAATTCAAGTTTACTTAATAATCTGAATTGATTTAAACACCACTAATAAAATCACATTGACAAATTTCATAATTCTATGTTTAATTCAACCTTTTGGAGCGGAGCCCACGTTGATGATAGCTGTGTTTATAAAAATAGAAAATTGTAATTTATAAAATTGTGGGTGGTCTCTAGATAAAAACCCTTTCATTCATTGGTAATACTATACCTACTATCAAATCTACTAATTTTTTCTTTACTACTTTAGCTGGCACACTATTAGTGGAGGTTATTGTAGAGTATGTAGTAGAAGAGTAACACTACATTCACTGCCAATTTCATTACATTTCTCTTCACGATCTCAGGTGGCACACTCCAATAGGTAGGAGAAGATAGAGTAGGTGGAAGAACTCTTCAATAGGAGTATGCCACCGAAGGTAGTGAAGAAAATAGTAATGAAATTGGTAGTGGGAGAAGTATTACTCATAACAGAAACATTCAATAGTAGTGTGTCACATAAGATAATAAAGAGAAAAACAGTAAATTTAGTAAATTTGGTAGTAGGTATAGGATTACCCTCCATTTATTTGTTTGAAATATAGTTGCTTGTTGTCGCTAACCATGTCTATCACAATAACAATTGATGCACCTGAGAAATATTGTTGACTGTGTGGTGAAGAAAATAGGAAAAAATTTGGTATACACATGCACTCATGTTGTACCTTTAGACTAAGGTGGACTTTGTATTTAATTAAGGGCTGATTGAATGTTCCCATAAATTGATTTACTCTTTTTAGATCACACATCATTGAATACTCTTTCATGTGCAAACGAGCCAAGGATGAACATAATTGATGTCCTTTCTTTTCCTTAGGAATCTTGGTGGATATCAATTCTTCATTAATGAAAAAGTAAATGTGCAAATGCAATGTCTTCCAACTCCAAAATTGCAATATATAGTTTACTATGTATCTTGGTATGTATCTTATTTTCCAAGTTCGATTCAAACGTTTGATTTTTTTTTTTTTTTGAAATAAATAAACGTTTGATCTTTTACTTTATAGTTAAGACTTATTACTAGACCCTTGTCACTCGCTCACATTGGCTTGTTCTAGAATACTACTCCCTCCGTTTCATTTTAGGTGATATTTAAGAGTTTTTTATTGTTTCACTTTAAGTGATATTATTCAAATTTTTTTCGAAAAAATTCTTATTTATGTTGAAATTTTATCTTAATTACTCATCTTAATCCTATCAAATATTTTTAGAAAATTGTAGTTTCAACTTTTAAGACTTTATTTTCTGCAAAAATTTAATGCCAACTCACCATTTACTACTAGCAACTCTATATATTCTACAAATCAAAATTATTATATTGAGAAAACATTAATTACAATTTTTTGAAATCAAGAATATGTATTGGAAAAAGAATTAGTAATTAAATCATAGAGACTCATTAATAAGAATGTAGAGGAAAACAAATGTTTATCTCACCCTTCTTTAATTTGTGTGCAAGACTTATGAATATCACTTAAAGTGAAACGGAAGGAGTATAAGTTTCTATCTTTGTGTAAGCTAACATTGTTTCCGTTTCAAATATTAATCGCTTACTTATTTAATTCAGGAAGCATACCTTGTAACGACGACCACCACCACGACCACCACCACCAATGCTCTCCAGTCAAAATTCGGAAAAAAACCCCTAATATTCCATGATAGCCGGCTCTCCATCCTCCCTACACCGCTGACCTCCCTCTCCCTCCTCCTCTTCCTCCCCCTTTCCATCCCCCTCTCCATCTCCCGCATTCTCCTAGGCATCCTCCCCCCCTACCCCCTCCTCTTCCCCCTTGCTGCCCTCACCGGCACCCGCTTTCGTGCACAACTCAACAACCAAAACTCCAACAAAAATTATTCCAGCAACACATGTGGCGGCTCCCTCTACGTATGCACTCACCGGACATTATTGGATCCGGTAATGCTCGCCACCGCCCTCCAACGCCCCGTCCCTGCCGTCACCTACTCCCTCTCCCCCTTCTCCGAAGCCCTCGCCCCAATGAAAACCGTTCGCCTAACTCGAAACCGACAATCTGACTCCAAAATCATCCTGAACCTCCTCAACCAAGGAGACCTCACCATTTGTCCAGAAGGCACCACTTGTCGGGAACCGTATCTGTTGCGGTTTAGTCCGCTTTTTGCGGAGCTGTCCGACTCAATTGTTCCCATCGCAATGGAGGCACACGGCAGCTGGTTTTATGGGACCACCGCTAGCGGGTTGAAGTGGCTAGACCCTCTATTTTTCTTTATGGATCCGTATCCGGGGTATAGGGTGAGGGTGTTGGACCGCATTCCAGTTGAGATGACCGTTGGAGGTGGTGGGAAAAGCGGGTCGGAGGTGGCTAATTGGGTGCAGCATCGGTTAGGGGAGGCGTTGGGTTTCGAGTGTACCGGGTTGACGAGGAGGGATAAGTATATGATGTTGGCCGGGAACGAAGGGATTGTCAAGAAGAAGAAACAGGCCGAGGAGCCAAAGAGTTGAAAGTGTTTAACTTAATAAGTAACTTATTAATTTTCATATGGTTGTAAGTATCAAACAACAAGCGGTTTAGTTTAATTTCAAATTTGAAGTTGGGGGGAGGGGCAATGTGTAATAATATATGAGGTGGCAGTGGACCCAATACATTTATAATGTATCTTTGGGGTAAAAATCCATGTGTCTACCATTTTGCAACTGTATAAGCATGACAAGATAAGACAAGTTTAGTCCTCCAAATATCATTTGTCATTTCTGTCTTTCTTCTTAACTAGTAATTTACATGTGCAATTTATATTTTAATAAATCAGTTTTAAAAAAATAAAAATTTTGACATAGAAAGAACTTGAACCTAAAAAACTCTTTCATGTTAGTTATGTACGTGCCTTGTATATGTTGGTAGATTTACAAATGACAAAAAGACATTCTCCATTATAATATTACTAGTAATTTATACGTGCAATGAACGTTTTAATAATTAAAAAAAAAACTTTAACGTAGGGAGTGTTTGAATCGAAAACCTCTTTTATATTAGTCATGTATGTGCATTGCATATGTTGGTAGAATGACGCAATGATAAATGACACTAAGGCATTCTCCCATTATAATATTAGAGATTAGAGATAGATTAGAGATATAACTAGACATCTACCGTTCTTTTATCCATAACACGGATAACAAACTGACAATCGAGATCAAAACAAACAATAAATTGTATTCACGATGTATGCACATACTAGCTTAAGGGGAAAATATAAAATTCGGGGCTTAAGAAAGTACGGGATGTGATAGGTGTTTCAAAATGTTTCCTTCCTTCCCAAATTGACTATTACAGACATTCATATATGGCACTAGGAGACGAGGAAAGAGAGCTTCGTACTTGTGCAAAAAAGAAATTCATGAAAGAAGGGGAGGGACTAATATACATCTACAAGGACTATTTTATGTTGTAGGCTTAGCTATGTAATTGTTTTCCGTTTTTCCGTATTAGGAACAGATAGATGTATATTATTTGTAATACATGTTTCGTTAATTATTCATTAATGAATCGGTGACACGGTCACCCTTTTTTTTTAAAAAAAAAGAACAAATTCATGCAAATAGAGCATTTTGATTCACTAGGTAGGGCTTTTTATGGACAATCCACACATAATTCAAGATTGCCGACTGCCGTAAATGTTGAAGGAAACAAAGAACCACCTAGGATTGATAAGCATGGTTGTCAATTCCAATTGCCCGAAATCCATCTTCATAGATGTGACTTATTTCCATATCACACAAAAATTTGTCCAGAATTGTTACTGAGAAAAGGGATCAGGGATGGGCACTTCACCAGCACGATGTCTTACACATTGATGCCAAATATGAATAATCTCATAAAAACTGCAACTGCAATTCATGAATGCAGACAATGACATGAGACGCAGAAGAGTATGAGATCATTCATGGCATAGTAGAGCGTTGAGCCGAGTCAACATCGATGTTGTAATGACTCAGATTTTTCTGGTCAAAAGGACTGCAATAAGTGGTGAAAACTGAAAAGTGGATAATAAGTAAAGAGAAGAAAAGTTCAGAGTCAGTTGGAAAATAGGCCTTCTGATACTCAGAAAGTACATTGAATGCTATTATTTATACTCTATGGATGCCTTTAAAAAGCATTGAGAAGAAAGGTAAGGGATATTCAAATTGGCATTTAACTGAAGTTATCTCAATTAACTTTCTAAAACCCTAGTTATCACAATTGTGATTTGTGACCTGGGTGGACTTTGAAATTCTTATTGGAGTTAAGATAACTGTAGTTATCTAACCTCGAAAGTTGAGAAGTGCAGTTACCTAAACTACACTACTACCTAATTCATCTTAACTGATTACAAAATTTTAAGTTGGAGGTGAAGGTAAAGATATGGTACCTGAATTAGTATACATTGTACCTCCAAAGTAAAAATAACTTTCGCTCCCAAACATGCCTAATAAGAGTTTGAAATACAAAACCTATCACCAATGATGAATGATGATTTTTTTTTTTGAAGAAAGATGTGGAATATGGTCACTCTGTTTCATTGATACAATTAAAAATTAACAAAACAAACACACACAAACAACAAAAAGCACTGGACCCAAGTACAAACTACGAGCATAAAATAAAACATGAATGGTGAGAGTTCATACTGTACAAGCTTACAAGTATACGAAGCATGTGAGCAATGCCAATTATATCCTGCCTTAAATTAAGTGGGTAAAAGACATACAGTGTGTCAAACACTTTGATACATACATATCATTTTGTATAACTATTTAATGTCCAAGTAAATCTTTCAATTTGCTAGCAAAAAGCAAAATGTAAATCTTCAAATTCAAATATCCACATGTGCTGCTATACTAGATTTAAAAGGTCCGTACACTGTCTAATTTGTACAATGTTTGATTCAGTACTGATCAATCCTGAAGCAAACAAAGCTGTTGGCAGTTCATTCACTGCCAATTAACTCTTCTAAGTTTCCATAGGGTATCAGGTAATGTTAGGAAGCAATGCATTCAAAAACAATATCTGATATTGTCAAATTGCTCGAATCTAGCAAGTTCACTGCCACAAATCATGTACTAAAACAAACACACAAAGAAACTTACTTCAGCTTTAAAGAACGCAAGCGTCGCAATCAATTAACTTCAGGAGGGGGAGGGAGGGAGGGAGGGAGGGAGAGAGAGAGAGAGAGGGTTCCAGTAAAGGATCACATTATCTTCTCAACTAACAACAATTTTCACTGAGATGTAGTGTGTTGAGTTTATATTTTGCATACTAGGTTCGATGTGAAAAGAAACAGGTGAAGCGACGACGTTTGAAGCAAATATTGGAGATGAAGGAGTTACTGTTTGTAGGCTGCGCTGGAAGTGGACAGTGGACTACAACCTGGGTTGTTGGGACTCGACTTCAGCAAGGCAACTGTCGACTGCTCTTGGAAGCAGTCGATTGACAGTGACACAACATCTATTTGGGTCTGGTCTTTAGTGGGTCTGTTTGAGCATAGTTTCTTCTCCAAATTAGATCATACGGCTCCTATCGTATGGCCTTCTCTTTTGGGTATATCGGACGGTGATTAGATCAAAACTACAACCTAGGATTTATCTATATCCCCATATAATATTGTAACGGCCACCACAAATGTGCCAAAAGCATCAAATATTTTATATGAGAGTTTTCCATTGAAAACAACAGAGAATCTTCTATTGAGGTTTGCGAGATAGATTCTTGGTGAGAGTGATTGTAACTCTAGCATTCTATCTAGTTGAGTAATATATCCATTATTTCTCCCCCGAATTAGGTGAAGCCGAACCGGAACAAAATTGGGTACTTGTGTATTTGGTTTAGTCTACTATTGGTTGGTTGTTTATTGGATCGATTGTCACATAACTCAACAAATCCTAACAAGTTGTATCATAGCTTCAGGTTGTTCATTACAAATTTTTTGTGTCCCGTGGTTCTTAGTTGCTCGAGTTCCTTGGACAAGATGATAGATCATAGATTCATGAAGATCAGGCAGTTCAACGGTAAGATCAACTTTAATCTCTGGAAGATGAGCATGTATTATGTATTAGTTCAACATGATTTGCATCTTACTCCAGAAGGAGATAAAAGGAGACCATGAAGCAGGAGAAGTTGGAGGAAATTTGTTCAAAAACTTTGAGTTTAATTCTGTTGTCAATAATGAACGACGTCAAATGCAACTTCCTTGCGAAGAGAAGTGAGGCGAGTCTGTGAGCGATACTCAGAATTGATTATTCAGAATCGTCATTATATGATCAAATGTACTGGAAGATAAAACTATTTCATTTTTCAATTAAGGAAAGTACTGTTCTTCAAGATCTTATAGTGAAATTCAATAAGGTGTTATTTGACTTGAGGGTGATAAACACAGATGATCTAAGCAGAGAGGATAAAACTTTCAACTTGATATATTCACTGTCAAATTCTTACGAGCATTTGATAACCACCACACTACACGGAAAATCTACCAAGAAAAGGCTTTCAATAATCGGTGTGATCAAGAGCTTGAAGGAGGATGAACTTATGAATGATTCATTGTGTGAGAACATGGATGGTGAGATTTGTGACACACTGGGTGAGGGAATAGTTGAGATGGATATGCAAAATGGAAAATGGTTCATATTGGATAAGGTCATGCATATTCTTTGTTGAGACAGAACCTAATATCTCAGGACTGATAACTTAGAAGCATAGGGCTGCAGATATACAGCTCGATGTGAAGTTCTATCAGTTTGGAAAGTTTGTCGTAAGACGATGAAGGGAATGAGGGGTGTTCAATACAACCTTTACAAGCTTTGTGAAAACAGGAAGACTTCGCGCAAATGTTTTGAGGCCCAACATTCCTGATACATTATCTAGTTCACCGCCACTAGAACCGTCGAAGTGAGATCTCAATGTTTGAGTACTGTCGGGAGGAGGAGGATGCCTCGAAGTAGGTGGAGTTTGTGCGGAGGGTGGCACCTTCGTGGTAACCGGTGGAGCTAAATTCAACTGACAGAAGAAGGCACTGAAATCACGTTGTTTGCAAGAGGAGAAAAAGAATGAAGTCTATAGTCAATTAATCACACAAGTGTAGAAGCACGAGTATGCAATCCAAAGTGAAGATTGTTGAGTTTATGTCTTACATAGTAAGTTCGATGTGAAGAGAAACAGGTAAAGTGAGAAGATATTTGAAGTGAATGTTAGAGACGAAGGAGTTACTATTTGCATGCTGACTAGAACTTGACCATTGACTGCTATTATAGCAGTCGACTGCAACCTAGGTGGTAGCGGCTTGACTTCAAGAACAATCAGTCGAGCGGCACATCAATTATTTGGACATGGTCTTTTGTCTCTATTTGAGCCTAATTTTTTCTCCAAGTTGGATCATACTACTCATATCGTGTAATTTTCTCTTCAGGGTGTATCGAATGGTGATTGGATAAAGTCTACAACCTAGAATTTCTCTAAGTATCTATATAATATTGTAATAACCTCCATTGAGAAGTGTGCCAGAAGTATCAAGTACTTTATCTGAGAATTATCCATTGTAAATATTAGAGCATCTTTTAGTGAGGCTTAAGAGATATATAGATTCTTATGAGTGACTCTTGCATCTTCTGTCTCATTAGTGAGGCTTGAGTGCCTCTTGTATTTTCTATTGTAAATGACATAATATCTCGGTTATTTCTTTTCCGAATTGGACGAAACTGAACCGGAACAAAATTGTGTACTTGTGTATTTGGTTTGGTCTACTATTAGTTGGTTATTCACTGAATTGATTGTCACAAATCCCTACTTATAGTTGTCATAATTGAAAAAGGAAACATATCCTTCGCAACTACATTAAAATAGGTGGAGTTTAAATGCAGGGGGACCCCTTAAATCATATGGAGGGACGCTATGTTAAATAAATAGTAATTGAATAGTTGCATTAGCGATAACGATGTTAATGAACTGAGTGACAAAGTGCCCGCATCCGTGCTGTACCAGTCTTAATTAACCAGGATCATTAAGAAAATTTTGCCGAAATGCCCTTATTTTTGAAAATAATTAGCGAACTGCCCTTGTTTCCAAAACATTTAGCGAGATGCCCTTGTCTGTGACACGTCAGCAAGAAACGTTATTGCGAAAAACGGCATAGGTTATTTCGATGCCGTTCTTCCCAATAACGGCATCTGTTTAAAAAAAAAATTGCATGCCGTTATTGGGAATAACGGCATCAGTATATTTGTCTTACAAGTGTGATTCTTCTAAGTTTAAAAAGTTCTAAGTGTGAAAAAAACTTATAAACAATGCCGTTATCCTGAATAACGGCATTCGAATGACTGATGCCGTTATTGGGAATAACGGCATCAGTTATATATCAATATGCACTCTTGCTGTTGTTTGGAAACAGAAAAAATTAATAAAAAGTAAAAAAAAAAAAAAAAAAAAAAAAAATTATAACTGATGCCGTTATTCGGAATAACGGCATCAGTTATAAAGTTTTTTTTTTTTTTTTTTTTTTACTTATTGATCAGAGAAGATGAATAATAAGTTCATTTTTTATTAAAAAAATTTATAACTGATGCCGTTATTCGGAATAACGGCATCAGTATTGAGAATGCCGTTATTCGGAATAACGGCATCTGTTATAAGGTTTTTCATACTTACAATTTTTTCTCTAAGTGGAGACTACAAGTTCTCGAAAAACAAAACAACCTATGCCGTTATTCCAAATAACGGCATGCAATTTTTTTTTCAAACAGATGCCGTTATTGGGAAGAACGGCATGGAAATAACCTATGCCGTTTTTCCCAATAACGTTTGTTGCTGACGTGTCACAGACAAGGGCATCTCGCTAAATGTTTTGGAAACAAGGGCTGTTCGCTAATTATTTTCAAAAATAGGGGCATTTCGGCAAAATTTTCGATCATTAAACTCTACTACGACTACTGTTAATAATCTCTATTCATTAAACTGTATGAATTAGCCCTGTTCATTACTAAACAATACTGGTGTTAACGTATTACATGTTTACCGATCAAATTTACCGATCAAGTTACAATTAACCCTTTACGTTGCAAAAAAAGAATTAATCAACCACCAGTATATCAAACAATCCCAACCCCCGCCGATATGGTGACTATTCTATCAAAACAACGTCGCTTTAACAAATAGATCTCCTAGGAACATCACAAAATTCAAGTAAACTTTTTAACTAACCGACAAAGGTCGAATGCTAACATAGATTTGGGAAGCAAAATATCAATAATTCAAATCATAAGTTTGAGCATCTTAGCTTCCACTAGTTTCAAGCTCAGCATAAAGATAAGTTAGGACGATCCGTTACCAAACTATCCGGTAAAAAATAGAATTATCGTCATGTCCTAATTTGTGCTCAAATGTTTACAGGGTTTCAAGTAGTTCTTTTCATCAGTATTATATAAATAATCAGAGGAATACTTTCATTACATCACATGATCAATTGATCCAATTACGTCAACGTTTGATCGTTAACAATCACGATATCTAATAGGGGCTTGATTAATGATAATTAAATGTTGCAACTGTTTATAGTTATAAGAAACGAAAAACATGCAATGTGGATAAACACGATAGATGTCTTTGAATTCAGATACTTGGAAAGGAACTTGTCGCAATGATATAACAAAATTTATATATAAGGATCGCTAAAGAATCGCACAATCTAGATTTATTAATGAAGGGTTAAGCTTTGAAAGGAACGTGTCCGTATCGCTTTGTTGGCAAATCATCTTTGGCAATCATTTTCATAAGATTTATTGCTCGCTCAAATAGTATGTCTCTCAATAAGTTAGAACCCTTTCTGTCCTATATGAACCCGTGTAACTTCTTGAACATTCTAGTTAATACTAGTGCATGAATCATGAATGTGGGAGTGATGTGGGAATGCCAACAACTCATATGTTCTTGTATAACTAAAATCATTTATTTTATAGGGTACCACATACGATTAATGTGTGTGCAATTCAAATATACAAAATGCATGCATTTTGAGAAAACTAGCAACTATTCCAAGGTCAAAACAAGAGGACCATTCCACATCAAATCAGCAGTTAATCCATGTCACAATCAGTTAGGTCAGTTTCCTATGACTCAGTGTATACAGAATTCATATCAGCTACAATTTGACGAGGTAAAATGTGAACCTATATTTGGTTACAACTTCGTACAAGTTACTACAACATGTGCTTGCTGCTTCGCCTGGGTTCTACAAGATCACAGTACTATGTAGCAGCTATATTATCATGATTTGTGGGCACAAACAATCCCCAGAGTGAATTCGACTTCATATCCGTCTATTAAGGGCCTGTTTGGATGTAAGTAAAAGCATTGTAGGATTTAAAATCCAGGGATTAGCGCTGTGGCAGAGGTTTGGATGGCGTGAATTTGTTTGGAATTGAATTCCTACTCTACCCAAACGAAATAAAAAGAAAAACCTTTGAACTCAGCTGAAGCGTACAATAGCGTTGCTGCAATTTTAAATTATTTATCTCTCATACTTTTTTACTCTATTCAATAAAATAATTCCACATAACCTTTTACATTAAATTTCTTTCTCTCTCCTCTCTATCCAACAACACAATAAAATTATATCCAACCAAATCACTTTTTAAAAACTCATTTCCACATATTTCAGAGTAATCTTACAACTTTAGAAAAATATTTTACAACCAAGTACTATCCAATTATCTGTCTGAATAAAATATCCCAATTCAGACATGTTCATTTTTCATTTAAATCATTAATCACTTTCCCAATGGTTTGTTAAAATTACAGAATATAATTATACACCCTAGTTTGCCTATAGGAACAAAGTAAAGGTGCAAAGACTAAACAGACTCGAATTCTGACAGTTAAAAAGGATAACACTAGGTAATAATCTAAGGATATGACCCCTAGTAGAGTTCAGTGGAACAAAAGGATTCATGTGGGTAAACTCCAAAGGTTTGGGATAAAGGTCAATTGTTGTATACATTAACAACAAAATCTAGTCTACAATTGTTGGGCAGTGGCAAAGCAATGATGCAGAAAGTGGAGTGAATCTTGCAAAGTCTAAGGCTTAAGGCTTTCAAAGTTTCAGCAACAGGAAGCACCACATTATTTCAGATGAAAAAAGTAACGAAATTATAATTAATTAATAAATAATCAAAACGATTTACGAAAATCACAAGTAATAAATATACTCATAAAAACGTAAAACACCAAAATTATGTAATATAACTCTATAAACAATTTTAGAAGGCAGTATTACCTGTTAATTTTGATGGAAGACTAAAGTGCACAAGAAAGCTTAGCCTTTAGAGGATTTCTCCAACAATATGGCAAAGGCTTTCCCCCCCTTACTTATCTCCTTTTTTAAGAATAAGAAGAAGAAAAAGAGGGAAGCAACTTTATTCTAAGGCGAAGAGAACATTTACTAAAGGGGAGTCTTTAGCAGGCTTTCTACAACAATGTAGCAAAGTTCGTTTTGAAGCTAAGAGAAGATTTATTTACATAATCTAACAATTTTCTTCTAAATCTAGTTGGTAAGAAACAACAAAGTGTGAGTTTCCAGTCGCCATGGTTTTTTGGGTAAATGTTAGAATACAAGTGCAATTTCCCTTAACCCTTCTACAACTTCGTAGTTTTAGCATAGTGGCAAGGACTTTCACAGTAAAACAAACCTCCCCGCCCCACAAAATGAAATAGTTCCGATATTATACTTGAGGAACAAAAACATTCATAAGCTCGCCAACTATAGAATCTGTACATAAATTTTTGCATGTGCATGTATACACACATACAAACATACATACCCTATAGTTTACGGCTGTGTCGATGACAGGCAAACAAAATACATACATGCATACAGAAACACATATACACACTATCATGACTGGAGAATTGGGGTTGTGGCTGAGTGGTCAACATTTGTTCGTGTGGCCTGGCAAAAGATCATGCTAATCATTTCGTATATATAACCTAAAATTCAGTGGAGGTGTCAACTGTCCTTCAACCATGGCCGGCCCCCACCTTGAGGCCGGTGAGGCGGCCGCCTTAGGCCTCCAAATTTTTTGTAATTTTAAGGCCCCAAATTTGTATTCACATTGTAAATATAGCCACGTATTTTGTGCGTAAAAAAATTATATTGTTATTAGGGGCCCAAAAATGATTATTTGGGCATTTCCCCTCGGGCTCCCGGAACTTAGGGCCGGCCCTGCCTTCAACCAAACCTTCTTCTGGTAAGTGGTAAATATAATACATTATAATATATAATAACAATATTTTATAAAAAATGAATAATATAGGCAGGTCAGGTTCTTTTATCAAGGAAGTTGCAAGCAAGGTTTCAAAAAGCACTAAAAGGGAAAAAGCGGCCGGTCTTCGGTTTTGCTTGAGCTTAAGCAATGAAAAGAGAAAAATAGTGTAGTGCTATTTCTTATATATATATAGAGATGTCTTCAGTTGCGCACCCGGCACCCCTCTCGTGCGCACGATCCCGTAGCCGTCTGATCTTTATCGTGATCTTGATGAAGATCTGATGGCTCTCCTTCTCCCGCTCTCTCCCTTAATGTGATGGGGGTAAAATAGTCATTTCACCCCCATCAGACATACACCCTCTCATCTCCTTCTCTCCTTCTTTTATGTCTCCTCTTATCCCGCTCCAATCCCCAAATCGAAAAAGAGAAAAAAAACCCTAACTACTTCTCCGACATGATCTTCCCCAAATCGAAATCGAAATCTCTTCCCCAAATCAAAATCGACCAAACCCTCTTCCTCAAACCCTAATCCCGAAATCGAAATCGAAATCGATTTTCCCAAATCTCATCGCCCCATATTGGAACCCTAATCCCAAATTACTTTTTTTTTTAACTGATCTTCATCTTAAGTTACGCAACGCTTTTTAGTACTTTCTGTAACCTTGTTTGCAAGGTGTCACAACGTTAGTACATGCGGATAGCAACTAGTCACATTTATAACCTGAAATTGATTATACTACATTAAGAGTTTGCTCTTATTATTTTTGAAGCTACAATCCATATAGAAATAATATAGAAGAAGAATGTTGGGTAAGCACGATGAAGTCCGGAATTTGTGCACAGATGAAATAACACTATTGAGGTGGACGAGTAACAAAATACTGAAATATTAGAGATGGGTGCATCTGTAAGAAATTAGACGTAGGTCTAATCAAGGGGAAAATGAGGGAGAATCGATTGAAAAGTATCGGGCATTGTCAACTAAGACTAGTTATGGAGTCAAGTATAGCTGATGGACAAAGATATCATTCCTCTGTATAAGGTTCATGTTTCTTTCTACTCTACAAGTCTTAATTCAACAAAGCAAGTACAATGACAACAGCTGCACTTTTGTGAAACAGCAAGGAAAGAAAGACAAGCGCTTACCAGTAAAATTGTACATATGTTCACTGATTTTAAGAATTCTGGGGATGAGGGGAGACAGAAGGTCCAGATTGTTCAGAACTTCGCAACTTATCTCCTTCATCCTGCATAGTAAAATTTGAGTATGACAATGAGTTCATTGTTATTTGCTTAAGGTGTCAATTAAAAAATCCTGAAATCAATTGTGAGGAGATAGAATCACGCACTAAATAGTAAACTCAAAACAAATATAGAAGTCTCACAACAGCAAAGACAACTTGAATATTAAGCTTGCTGTCTGTGCTTTATATATATGCATGCAATCCGTAATCTAGATTATCATGTATGAAACTAACAGTGCTGCAACCAGTGATTGAAGGAATATAATCTAAAATCACCTGTGGTGTAATAACTCCCTCGCTACACTCACGGCCACCTTGATTGCTTACATGTTGTACTTGACAGCTTTGCTATTTAGAATATAAAAGACAAACATAAAAATTAAAAGACAAACATTCACAGCCCAATAATAAAAGAAGAGAATAAAAAGAACATAAAAACATATTAACAGAGATACGACCAAATTGTAGGAACGAGAGGGTGGTTGGTAAGACATGACTTGTGACAAAGAAATTCTCAGTTTGAGGAATAGCTCCATCCCTCGTAATGAGAGAAAAAAAGAATATTCACATAAATACAAAAGAAAAATAATAAGAAATATACACAATCAAATTTGTCTGCATAAAAAACTATTAATAGAAGCAAAATTGAACCACCTTTGGGATGTACGCACATATTTAGCAATGAGAAGATTACAGAAGGGTGAGGATGGAAATGGAAGTGTCCAATTTCATCAGAGATATATGTATGATGCATGATGGTTGGAACACAGAAGAATATTGAATAAGTAGGCCATATAGTGATCCTCCAACATTTTCCAAGCACCCAAAAGTCCCTCTAGTTGGAAAGGGTAAGCTTCAGCCACACTAAATTTTAGTACACCAGGTACCGCAATTTCTCGCCAATAACTTCAATATTTGACACAGTATGAGCACCTATGCTAGGCCTGGAGGATAAACTAACTAAAACTGTTTTAACTTGCATTCCTTCATGAATTCTCAACAAAGATAATGAATACCTTCAAAGATCTAGGTAACTATAGCAAATCATGCTTATAGCTCCTTTTCGTCAATGGCCTGTCCAGATCCCCCTCAATTGCTAGGAGTATTAAGGGAAAATCCACAGCCTTTGGCCAATTGACTGGTGTCGATTGAATCTGTTTATTGCTTCAGGAATTTCATTTGTTTGTTAGTGTAGAGCTTTATCATGGTATAGCAATGGTCACAGTTTAAAGTTACATCTCTTGCTGCAATTATGATTAATTAGCCTCCAACTGCTTATTTAATCAAAAGGTTTGAGTGATCAAATGTTTGACGAGAACCTAGAAAAAGAGGCTAGCATTTTGTTGGGGCTCTGTATGTTTGAAATCTCAATCCCTCGTAATGAGGCTTAATCAAAACAGAAAAAAATCTTGTGTTTTCCTGTTCTTTTTACAAGGGAGTTTGGTTAATTCTCTTTTCTGAGTTGTGCCTATTCTCTAGATTGAATATTGCTTTAGCTTCCTTAAAACTGGCACTGCGGTGCTTATACTGTATCAGATTATGTGTGCTTATAATTATCGTTTTCTACTGGTACTTGCTATACACCATTAACTTTTCTGTTATGGAGTTGTTTTTTGGTCGGGCATGTGCCAGACACCAACACTTCAAAGGCAGTCGTCACGCTCCCAAATTCGATAATACATCATTAGTTTTGGACAGTTCTCATAATTCTTTAAAAAAATAGTAAGCAAATATTAACACTTATTCATATTTCTTAAAGTAGTGAATATTTATTACTTTGTATAGGCTGCAGTGATTTTGTTAATTTCGCATGTATAATCCACTGTTATTACCTTTTCATGGGCTGCAACTGTCTTATTTTAATGTTGCTTAGAAATATATTATTGTATATCATATATATTGAATTTATGATAAATTATATATAAATATATAATATATAGCCATGTCTACGTATCCTTTCCCCAAATCTACTGTGACCCATACCCGTATATATCACTGATTCTTACTGTACCTGAATGTAGTTACTAGCTAACGCCTTCGGATCTTGCTGTTGCTGAACTGGCTGCTGTAATAGCTGCTGCAGCTGCTGCTGCTGCTGCTGCTGAAGTTCAAGAAACTGCTGCTGCTGCTGTTGGAGTAGCAGTTGCTGCTGTTGCTGGAGTAGCAGCTGCTGCTGTTGTTGTGTTAACTGCTGGAATTGTTCTTGTTGAAGTATCTGCTGTTGCTGCGCATACAATTGCTGTTGTTGTTGCATGTAAAACTGTTGCTGCTGCTGTTGTTGCATGTACAAAAGCAACTGATATTGCTGCTTCTGCTGCTCTTGATATTGAGCTAATTGTTGCTGCTGCTGATGATGATTAGATACTTGTTGATTGGTGTCTGATGGCTGCTGAGGGTTTGTTTGTTCCTGCTGTGAGTTGCTCTGAAGATGATGACTCTGTTGCAGTTGTTGGTGTTGTTGTTGTAGTAGTAATTGTTGTTGTTGTTGTTGTTGTTGTTGAAGATAATAATATTGTTGCTGATAATAGTGCCACAGCTGTGGAGGAATCTCCTGGCCATTTTGAACATAACCATACTGTTGTTGTTGTTCATTACTTAAAGTCTGCTGATTTGCTTGAGCCTGAACTTGAGTATTAGTGCTTGATTGTGGCTGTTGCATATAGGCATAGGCTGCTTGTTGTTGTTGCATACTTTGACCTGGCCATGTGAGATTTCCAGTTGGGTAAGTTTGGTTACCCTGAGAATAATGAGGAGAAACTTGCAACTGTTGAGATTGAGAAAGCTGAGCATAGTATGTCTGGCCCCAGTGTCCACCACTACTCGTGTTTTGAGGATGTGTGACATTACTAACAGTTGAAGACCGATGCATATCTGAATGTGTATGAGCTTGCATTTTCACTGCTGCATCTGATTTATCTTTATCTTGCATAACATGGGAAGGGGTCGAAGGTTTCATTTCAATAGGACCAGAAACATGGGTTGCTGAAACCTCATTATTGTTGTTGTCATCTTGAAGACCCTTTTCTTGACTAGATATTTGCTCATTGGGGTTAGGGTTAGGAGCAACTACTGTTATTTCCATAGGATTATTAGGTTGAGGAGAAGCAGGCAAGTTGAATTGCTGAATTTGATTTACTGGAAAGTTTATTGCAAGATTTTCAAGTGATGGTGGTAGCTCAGAACATATCTGAATTTTGCTATCACCTTTAGGGCACTCTGGGGCTCCATCTGGAATATGACCTACAACATGGGGCTCATCAGAAGGCTCTGTGTTTTCCTTATGCAGTTCAGTTCCTTCTGGGATAGACTGATTTTCCACAATTTTATCAGATAGCTCTGTAGTTTCCATATGAAGTTCAGTTCCTTCTGCAATAGACTGGTTTTTAACAATTTTATCACGTTCGGGTGGTTCCTCTCTTCCATTATTGTCATTTATATCACCTTTTCCCTTGACTGTTTCCATACCTTCTTGCTCAGGAGTTTGATGGCCATTTCCAGTTAAATTTTTAGAGTCTACCAGAAGCATTCTGGAGCCATCATGGTCATCACCAATGGGAGTGCATTGACTTCTGGTAACAGGTTTCATGGAATGAGGAAACAATTTCCAGTGACGGTCCCATGCCTTTCTGATTTCATGAATATTCCCGTAAAGATCTACAAACTATAGTAAAGAATATGTATGTGACATCGAAACTATTAGAAAAGCAGCATAATAATGTGACCACGAGATAGCTGGTCAATGTCCAAACTATGGAATGGTACAACTGATATTGTGAAGAAGCTGTTTAACTCCATATAGAATAATGGAGAGTTTATATACTAACAATACAAGTTTAGAACCCCAAATTATTTATCATTATTTAAGAAAACTCCATGTTTGTTCTACTACTAAATAAGCTTTAAAGTTTACATGTAAATTATTGATGAAAACTGGATATTTGTTCTGCAGAGGACCATAACCATAACTATATTACACATATACGAACTGGAACTGGATTTGGAGGTGAAAGTAGTAATCCCACAGGAACACCCCACCTAGGGCTGCAAACAAGCTGAGTCGAGCCAAGTATCTTGAGGCTCGAGCTCGGCTCGTTAAGCAATCGAGCTCAGTTTTCAAGCTTAAGCTCGAGCTTGAAAACTGACCGAGCTTTGACCAAGTTCGAGCCGAGTAGCTCGCGAGCTTAGCCTAACAATCACCACAAGCCCAAGCTCGAGCTCAGCTCGTTAAGCCATCAAGCTCAAATTTCAAGCTCGAGCTCGTCTCAAGCCGAGCTTTGACAGAGCTCGAGCCGAGTAGCTCGCGAGTAGCTCGGTTCGTTTGTAGCCCTAAGCCCACCCTTCAACAAAAAAAGGACAATAAAAGTTACCATCTCATCTGGCCATGTTTTCAACCAGAAGTTATGGCTCATGGTTTATTTTTTTGTCCAAGACCTACGATAAACACAGCACACGGATAAAAATTTCAATTTAGACCGGTACTCCAGAATTTTTTTTTTAAAAACTACAGAAACAACATAGGTTGTAGGAAAACCTCACAATGGATATCGAGCCCATACAGACATGCCGACTTGTGCCCGACACATTGCACACACCAAATATGTGTCCTTTTCCAAACCTGACCTAAATAGCATGCCTAACTAGTGCCGTAAACATGGCCTAGTCACCTTCATCATACTTGTGTTGTCATTAGGAAAGGGAAAGAACAAGCATATGAAAGAGGCATGAAAGAGTGACATGAGAGGCAATTAGGGACTCAGAGGGTAACTCAAATTAAGATTAATAAAGTTTTGAGATGACCATTGGATATAATCCACGCACCCAAAAGTGTAAATTCATAAAAGTCCAGTAGGCAACAATTTATATACCCCAGCTTTATCAATCGGATGCAAATCCAGTCCAAACTTACTACATATGCATATTCAATAGTATATATGGCTTGTAACAATTTTTATTCAAATTAAGATTGTATAAACATAGTATGTATGACTTTGAACGGTATGGATCATACATTTGGGAGTAGGAGGTAAATAGTTGACACACTCGAAAACTTTTAGGATTGTTGTGTCACCGAGTCCGTGCAACAAAGGAGACAACCACAAAATCATAGAAACTTTTGTTTTTAACCATCCTTTGACCACATCCTATGTCACCTCTACTGGCCATTTAATATACATTCTAAACCCCCAATACTAAAAAAGCGTTCTTCAAACCTTTTTTTCATTTAAATAATAATTAAAAAATCGATATTGCCCTGGTATTTATCCAAATGATGGAGATGCCCCTTGTTCTCATACACCATGTGTGTTTCTCTCACAACCCCAGAACCTCCCCCTGGCACCATCACCACCACCACACGCGTACGCGACCACACAGACACACACCCCTTCTAAAAAAACAATTGCACACACAGTCATTGGCTCTTGGTCCCCTCCTTTGTGTCGAGCTTGTACTAGAGCTCGATTGTAAAGTTTATGAGGTAGTTATTTGGTGTTCAATATAACCACTAAGGCACGACATGGGGGGAAATGAGTACCACAGCTTATAAATGAAGGCAGGTGAGATTGCTCTTAAAACTAAAAGTGCAACTAAATATTGCTGTGGATATGCATCTAACCTCTAAAAACAAGGTCGAGATTTCCTCGCGTTCATGAGAGGTCAGTTCTTGAGATATAGCTGAATCTTGAGCTATTGTATTAGCTATAATGGAATCTAGCTTAGGTATTTGTCCTGGTCCCCCACAGAAGGCTATGAAATCTATCATTTCCTGCAAAAGTAAACAATCTCCAGAAATTTAAAATAAATTTAAAAATTTAAAATAATCAGATGCAAGGCAGTAAATATGACATAACTTTATTGGCAACATAGAGAAAAGTGTTACGTAATAGATAAATAAGCCATTGAATTGCCAACACCTAGATGTAGAAAAGGGAAGTACCTGAGTTTTAAATAGTAAATAAATAAATAACTGGACAATACAGCCCCGAAAAAACCAAACATTTTGAGAAATATTTCAACACTCTTAAAGATAATTAACTTCATGCAGTTCTTGAAGTCCCTTTATATTTTGTTGTACTTGTTGTAAGGGCCAACCGAGGGGCTTAGAGCAGATCTTCACTTTGGAATAGATTTGACGAATTGGGGTAAGAGCTTTATGTGTTCAAGATCTCCAATAGACATAGCAGGTATAGATTAACAAATCTTCTAGGTTGTGCATCACTAGTATCCGTTTTTTACGAGCATTACAGAATCTTAAACTAGTGTGGGTTTTTCTCTTGTTTCAGTAACTAAATGAACAATATCAATTTTCATGGTACAACTGAACTAGAAAACAAATGCCAATATAAAACACTAGACCAGTCAATACAAATAGTAAACAATGTGTTCTAATCATAAATTGGGTAATGAAGAAAGCTACAACACCTGTATTAATGATTTGCATGGTACTTGTTGAATAGCCTTCACGAAAACATCTATGGAAGCATCTATATTACCATTAACCTGTAAAAGGATCGCACTGCATAAGAAATCGATGGACTCAACTAGTTATCACAAAAAGATGATCAATTTCAAAACAGAAAGAAGATCAATTACATTAGAATTTTTTGCTTTATTTGAGATACACTATTGATGAGGACATCGGTTCAAGACGATTCGGGCGAATCTATCAGCGCAGGCATCGTCTAGGACAGCTTATTTAGTTTAGGATTTTATTTCAGTACCATATTTGTTTCTGGCAATTATAGCCATATGTAATCTTTTTGTATTTTTTAGATTTTGAGAATATTTTGAGATTTGTATCTTGATTTGTTTTGAGCCAATATATAGACCTTGAGATTAATGAAAAAGATATGCCATTCTTGATTTAAAAAAATTGTGTTGAGTTTTTGCTCTTCCTCTCTCTTTGTGTGATACAAGTGAGATCCAAATTATTAGGATTTGTGATAAATCCTAATACAATTTTAGAGTTAGTGATTAACTCTAAAATCTACCCCAAATTAAAAATCCCCCAAATACAAATCCCTAACCCTAAATTCCCAAATCAACAAAATCATTAAAACCCTAATCACCCAATAACCACAGCCGCCTCCTCTCATCTTCCACCTCTGCTCCGAAAACCCATCCCGTCACCATCACCGCCAGCCTCGTCTCCCTTCACCCTCGTCATCGCCACCCCCCGTCGCCGGATCCCCTATCTCCGAACCCATCTCCATCATCCTCCATCCTCATCCCCGACCACCCCAGACTCCGTCGCGCCACCCCTAACCTGCACCGCCACACCGAAACCTCCCCTCCTCTGACGTCGACGACAACAGCAGCCAAACCCCAACCAACGCTGCTTTCACTGCTGCCCTTTTCGTCGACGTCGACCACCCCGACGCTGCCCTGCATCGCCGCCGTCGACGCCGCCCCCGTTAGCCGACGCCAGCCCAGATCCGCCATCCTCGCTTTGTTGCCATTGCTCTTGAAGTTGTTGCTGCCATTGTTGTGCTCTTCCAAGATCTACGCGGATTTTTTCGCACTCGGTATACTCTTTCCACTTTTAAATATTTGTGTTCTACTGCTCTATTATCTATTATATTATCTGATTTGCCTGTCGTCCACAAAATAATTGAGATTGAGTGTTCCACATGCTTGATTAGAGTACGAATCAATATTGAATCTATTACTTACTAAGAATACTTAGGGATTTAATTATTGATTGTTATAATTGAATTATTAATTTGGATTGTTAAACGTGATTCAATTCTTGAAAATTCATCAAACCAATTAACTGTTTAAAATTTCTAACTTTAATCCGCACTACGTGTTGGTAAAATTAATCCATTAAGAATCTTGGAAATTTCTATTTAGGGTTAGTTTTACATCAACTATAGTTTTATTATGGTCAATTTCTAATAACTACTACCACAGTTTTATGGTTCTGCCATAAGCTTGATTTGTTAAACAGTGGGCCCAAATATTTTCTGTAACAGTATTCAATCCTACTTCTGATGTGGAAAAACACACTATTCATTTTATACGTGGAATACTAAAATAAACCATAAGGATACAAGTCACAGTTAAAGCATTCATGAAGATAAGTTGCCATTTATATACATAATTTGAAACAAATGTCTCACAATCATTTTTACCCCCACCACTTATTAAAGACAAATAACACAGTTACATTTTCCAGTGCACGGGAGGCCACGAATCCAACAACCAAAACAGCATAACATCCCATCCAATAAGAAAAATAGCTTGTTAGCTCACAAAACAAATTTCACAAAAAAATATCAAACAAGAGTAAAGAGCAGCCACTAACTGTATGATCTTGAAGAATAATTTTTTTAATTAACATTTATCATTTATCCCCCAACTAGCTGGGAAAAAGGCTTTGTTGTTGTTGTATTTATCATTTATCCCATAAGGGTATAAGAACAATAAATAAATAAACGAATTTCAAATAAATAAATAAATAATGCTTATGGTTTTATAACTCAATAGAAAAAGTGAGTCCAAAAAGGCAATTTATTTCCACCACTGTACGCTACCAAAATAAACACAATCTGGCATCGTAGTCCTAATCAGCATTGCTACATCACCATAACTAATGAAATTAATTATGTTCTCGACTCCTAAACATTATGAAATTAAACCCAGATAATTAAATTTAACAGAAAATTAATTAGAAATTATTATAGTAGCAGCTTAGTTTAGTCCCGTACTCCTGTATTGGTAAATTAGTTCTTCCCCTCCTATTTTCTCCTATATGAAGGAGGGCTTTGTATCAAGTTATATTTATCTCAATAAAGTATCTTTCTCGAATACCTAGAAATTTTACATGGTGTCAGAGCAGACAGATCGTAACACCACCCCCACCCCCCAACAAAATAATAATAATAATAATAATTGTTCATCCACCCCCAAAATTATGGATCCCAAACCCTAGCAGCCACCTCCAAACCTCCTATCCACTTCAGCCGCTTCCATCACCCAAACCCGATGCCGCCATCACCAATCTCCTCCAGATTCGACCTTGCCGCAGCCATCCCTCTTCTGATTCAAACATGTCGCCACCTCTACATCCCATCCAGACACCGCAATCGCTCTCTTCCTTCAGATCTGACGTCGCCATCACTTTATACTCGCCATTGCTTTCAGATCTATGTTCCAAATCTGATTCAGATCCCATCCGATCTAATCTAATATTCTAATTATTACTGCTCCGCAATGCATGCATCTTCCTGATTTTCTTCATCATCACCTTCAAACTACTTCCAAATCTGATCTCGATCTGCTCTAATGTCTGCTTACTCAACGATGACCTCCACTCCTAAACCTCATCCAACTCCATCCACATTTGTGTTAGGAATTGTGGCCTCAAATACACGTAGGCACAGGGTACTTGAAGTTGGAGAAGATGAGGAGACAAAGAAGCAATGGTTGACAAGCAACAAGTAGAAGAAGAGAAGTCTGGAGGGTTGCGGTCGACCGGCTAGGGGTGCGATCGACCGACCCAGTCGACTAGGAGTTCTTCGAGTGCAGACGTCCAACAGAGGAGGGGACGGTCGACTGAAACTAGGGGTTCGGTCGACCGGTCAGCCCTCTGGGTTGGATCTGCACGTTGCGGTCGACCGGCTTGGGGTGCGGTCGACCGACAACGTCGGCTGATTGTTCTTTGGGCCTGCGAGATAAAAGCCCAATTTGCTAGATTTGTGTATATCTTTTAGGGTTTACTTGGGGACTATATATATGGCCGTAAACTCTAGGGATTAGTTAATGTCGTGATCATTATTCAACTTCAAGAGAGAGATTGTGCCGAGTGTTTCGAAGGTGAGAGAGAGATATTGAGAGTTGTAATCTCTTTTGTAATCTTTGTATTTCTTTGGGAATAAGAAGTATTGGTTATCTCTGCATATTGGTTGTGTTATTGTGAGATCCATATATTGTGGTGGCTTGTTCTTGGTTTATCTATTTCTTGGGAGTTTCTATTGCTTGTGGTGCACTCCCGCTATTAGCACTACGAGTTGGGAGTAGATTTCTCCGACAAGTGGTATCAGAGCAGTTGGTTCGAGATGGCCGATAACAAGATGAAGATCGAGAGATTCGATGGGAGTGACTTCACGATGTGAAAGATTCAGATGATAGTGTATCTTCGTCAGAAAGATCTTGATGGTCCGTTGTTTAATGAGAAGCCGGTAGGTGCAGACAAGAATGCGAAGGTCTTGGCGGAGTGGAATCGTTTGGATCAGAAGGCACTGGGGCGATTCAATTGGGGCTTAGTAGGAAGGCGTTATTTCATATCTCGAAGGCAAAGACCACAAAAGAGGCTATGGAGATTCTTACGGATATATATATGAGAAACCATCAGCATCTAATCAAATTCTTCATCTGAAGAAATTTGTTAATATGAAGTTGAAGGAAGGGGGTTCAGTAGCAGAGCATGTGAACAATTGTTGTATGGTTTACAACCAGATGGAAGCTGCAGGTTTGAAGTTTTCAGAGAGGGGGCAGTTATTGTTACTTCTATCTACTTTACCCGATAGTTATGGTACGGTGGAACAGACTATTATAGGCACTATGACAGATTCGACGACTCTACAGGATGTGGTGAGTAGTATTCTGAACGAGAAGGTGAGAAGGGTGAGAAACGGGTGATATCCATCATCATCTTCTAGAGATTCCGCCATGTACGTTGAGAAGAGACGTGGGAGATCTAAGAGCAGTCGAAGAAGAAAGGATCAGAGTAGTTCATCTGAGAGTGGATCTGATGACAACGATGGAGGACATGGACCTGATACTGGTATTATCACAAGAAGGGTCATATAATGCGCAGTTGTAAGGCTTATATGAAGAAGCAGGAGAAATCAAAGAGAGATACTCCAAAGGAAGCTGAAGTGGGGCTTGTTGAGGATCTATGCTTATCAGCTTGGGAGGAGTTGGGCACTCAAGATTGGTGTATTGATTCGGGAGCTTCTTTTCATTGCACTCCGAGGAGAGAGATATTTGATGACTACGAGGAGGGTTCTTTTGGAGATGTGATTGTAGGGAATGGTCACCGGTGTCCTGTACATGGGGTTGGTACTGTTCGCGTGAATACCATTGATGATCAAAGTGTTGTCTTGCGGGAGACAAGACATGTTCCAGACTTGAAAGAAAATTTTATCTCGATTGGAAGGCTAGACAAGGAGGGGTTGTCTACTACAGTTGGTAGTGGAGAGTGGTGCATAGCTGCAGGTTCAAGGGTGATTGCAAAAGAAAAGCGTGAGGGAACGTTTTATTTGCTTAGAGACGTGAGGAGCGTTTCTCCTGTAGTTGACTCTCAGCCAGAATTGAGTAGTAGGTTGTGTGGGGTGCAACCAAGTTCTTTCGGTTGTGGAAGGAAAGTTACTAATTTAGTGGAAGCTGCTGGCCATGGAAGTAATCCTAGTGGGCAAGACGTTGCTGCGGTGAGGGTACTTTGCGAATTGGCAATTGAAGCTTCAAGTCGCTCTTATGAGATAGAGAGCACTGGTATCGATATGCGGGGTGATGTCGATGAGGGTAACCGAATTGGGACTGTAGGGGTTGAACAGTCTGCGGAGTTTGTGGAGGTATCGTCCACGGAAGTTTCTAGTGCAGAGGGTGCATTGAGAGGTTTTAAACCATGTCCGGTGTTGATGGAGATCTTGCAAAGTAGGAAGTCTCATAACACGGAATCCGACACGGAAGATTGTTTCTCCGTTATTCGTGCTCTATGCAATTGGTGGAGCACATCCTTCATGAGGCGATGAGGGGTGGTTGGTGCACTCCACGTGGTGGAGTGGCGGAGGTGCTCTTCATGAGAATGGGGAGTACTTGGATCTTCCATGAAAGTGGGAGATGGCAGAGATAATGCGAGGAAAGATTGCAATAACTTTGAAGCGTGGTGTATTTAGTCCAAGTGGGAGATTGTTAGGAACTGTGACCTCAAATACACGTAGGCAAGGGATACTTGAAATTGGAGAAGAAGAGGAGATAAAGAAGCAAGGGAAGACAAGCAGCAAGTAGAAGAAGAGAAGTCTGGAGGGTTGCGGTCGACCGACCCAGTCGACTGGGAGTTCTTCGAGTGCAGGCGTCCAACAGAGGAGGGGACGGTCGACTGACACTAGGGTGCAGTCGACTGGTCAGCCCTCTTGGTTGGATCTGCACGTTGCGGTCGACCGGCTTGGGGTGCGGTCGACCGGTCAGCCCTCTGGGTTGGATCTGCACGTTGCGGTCGACCGGCTTGGGGTGCGGTCGACCGACAACGTCGGCTGATTGTTCTTAGGGTCTGCGAGATAAAAGCCCAATTTGCTAGATTTGTGTATATCTTTAAGGATTTATTTGGGGCTATATATATGGCCGTAAACTCTAGGGTTTAGTTAATCCCGTGATCATTATTCAACTTCAAGAGAGAGATTGTGCCGAGTGTTTCAAAGGTGAGAGAGAGATTGAGAGTTGTAATTTCTTTTGTAATCTTTGTATTTCTTTGGGAATAGAAGTATTGGTTATCTCTGCATATTGGTTGTGTTCTTGTGAGATCCATATATTGTGGTGGCTTGTTCTTGGTTCATTTATTTCTTGGGAGTTTCTATTGCTTGTAGTGCACTTCTGCTATTAGCACTACAAGTTGGGAGTAGATTTCTCTGACAGTTTGCTCCTCAGGATGAGTCTTTTTTTTTCAAGGTTACGCTTTCTACTAATCAGTGTGCGGCCTTCAAAAAATGCTATCCACATCTCCTGGTAATTGTCCAAACAGGTACGTCTTGTCTTGTCTCATCTCATAGATGAATCATTGATTCGGGTGTTTCTGAATACATATCCCATTCACCTCTTACATACTTTACAAAAATTGCAAATTTTACTGTGCATGTTGTGTATGGCTTTCCAGTCCTTGTCAAAGGGATTGGAACTATCTCTATTACACCATCTCTTACTTTACAGTCAGTGCGTGTCTAAAGACCGGGTTATCTCTCTGAATCAGGTTATTCACTGGGCTGTTAAGCCATCGAGTCTTCTGGGATTGATCGACCCGTTTCAAGAGGATTCATGGTCTTAGCTTTCCTTCCAGTCATTTATCTGCTAGAAAACTTTGTACTAATTTACATTGCTTTGTAACATTCTTTCCGTCTCATTGTGTGTTGCAAGATATTACGACGAGAAAAATAATTCGGACGTTAACAAAATTGACTCTATCTCTTGGATCAGCTAGAATCTATCACAGTATTAAGTTCAACAACTGACTCTTATTTGCCCTCGACGTTTGGACATCCTTTATTATAAGTTTTACGAGTATTCGTACCTAGTTGTGTCTTTTTCAAATTGCTCTTGTGCGCCATACGAGTTACTAAAACATCATCGCGTTCCTTACCCAGGACGCATCAATTAACGTAATAGTAAGTTATTTGATTCAATTCATTCCGAATTATGGGAACCTATAATTTTCTTTCGATTTAATAAATTCAGGTATTTTATTACTTTCGTTGATGACTATTCGCGTATGACTTGGCTTTTCTTGATGAAAGATAAATCTGAACCTTTCTCCGTGTTTACTTACTTTTTCAATTAAATCAAAATTCAGTTTGGCTCTTCAATTAAAATTTTTTGATCTGGTAATGTAAAGGAATATTTGACTTAGGATTTTCAAAGATTCTTTTCAAATCACGATATCATTCATCAAACTTCTTGTGTGTATTCCATAACAAAATGGTGCTGACGAATGAAAGAACCGCCATTTATTAGAAATTGTACGCACATTAATGTTTGAAATGCATGTTCCCAAAATTTACTGGAGTTTTGCAGTTCTCACTGTTTGATTTTAAAATAATCGGCTGCCTAGTAAACTTATTGGGAATGTCTCCTTTTAGTCTGGTTTTTCCTGATTGTGAAGTTTTTCCCTTCTTACATGTGTGTTTGTTTGTACTTGTTTTGTCCAAGCTGTTGGACCTGTGTATAATAAGTTGGATCTTCACTCACTTAAATTTATTTTTCTAGGATATTCTCATCTTTCCAAAGGTTATTTCTGTTACTCTCCTGAATTTTCTTTTTAAAAAATTACCTCCATTGATGTCTCATTTTTTAAAAATAAATCATTCTTTTCTACCAATGTTGAAAGTCTTGAAAAACAATCACCAAATTTACCATTGGCTATAATTAATAGTCTGGTTTTCCCGCTCATATGCCAACTCCGAAGAAACCCTTAAGGGTGTATGTCAGAAAGAGAAAGCGTGCTAAGATTCTGACTGCTTCAATAATTGACTCCATTTCGGGCACTCCTGCACCACTTCCATCCTCAGATAATGACCTTGATACTTATTAATCTTCCAATTGCTCAAAGTTCCAAGACTTTACTTCCTCGATATGTTTCTTCTTCTCATCGCATCTCCAAGTTTCAAGCCTTTACTTCCTTGATTCTATCTCAATTCCTCAAAGTGTTCAGGGTGCCCTTCAGCGCCCTGGTTGGATAGCTGCCATGAAGGACGAGATGAATGTTCTTCAGCATAATCAACCCTGGAAGTTGGTTCGTCTTCCTCCCAGTTGCAAGGCAGTGGGTTTTCGTTGGTGTTCACAGTGAAGCACAATCCAGATGACACGGTCGATCGCCTCAAAGCTCGATTAGTTGCTAAAGATTATGCAGAGACCTCGCATGTTGCCAAGCTTACTTCGGTTCGTATTATCATCTCATTGGCTGCCAATTGGTCTTGGCCCCTTCATCAGTTTGATGCCAAGAATGTGTTTCTAAATTGTGACATCCACGAGACAGTTTATATACAACAATCACTTGGTTTTGAGCAACGAAGAGTCTTGTATGTTCTTCTCAAAAAGTCCTTGTACGGACTTAAACAGTCACATCGTGCTTGGTTTGAGAATTTTGAAAAAGTGTGAAAAAGTTTGCTCTTTTGGGTTCTTGCACAATGGCTTGCCCCTCTCTTTTTACCAAGAAAGGAACCAAAGAGATCGTGATTTTCTTAGTGTATGTGGATGACATCATCGTTACAGGCAGTGATACTCAAGGCATTGCTGCCATCAAACATCTATCACAGATTTTTTAGACAAAGGATCTGGGTCATTTGCGCTACTTATTGGGTATTAATGTTGCTCAACCTAAGGATGATATCTTCTTTTAACAACAAAGTATGTTTTGGATATTCTTATTGAGACAGGGATGTTATGGTGTCGACTTAGTGACACATCTATGGATCCAATATCAAGCTATCTACCTTCACAAGTGATAAACCTCTACGTGATCCTAGCAGATATTCACGATTGGTAGGAAAGCTGATGTAAAACCAACCCTAAGATAGAGAATTTCCAAGAATTTTAATGGGTTAATTTTACCAACATGAAAGTTCTGATCTAAGTTAGAAATTTAAAACAGTTAGCGGATTTGATGGATTTTCAAGAACTGACTTATGCTAACAATTCCAATTAATAATTCAACCTCAATCAATAATTAAATCCCTATATGTTAGCAAGTAATAAGTCCAATATCGATTTGTACTCTAATCTAGCATGTGGATCACTCAACCTCAATTATTTTGTGGTCGACAGATAAATCAGATAATAAACTAGATGATAAGGCAGTAAAGCATAAATACGGAAGAGATGGAAAGAGTATACCGAATCCGAAGAAACCAGTGTCGACCTCCGGGTTGGGCAGCAACAGCAACAAGGTAAGCACAGTCAGCAACTCCACGAGCTCAGTCCACGAGGGTCGGCGGCGTCGCTGATCGACGTCGACGACGGCAAGGAGCGGCACTGGCGACGGCGGCGACGTCGTCGAGAGGTGGGGCGAACGGAGGGCACCAGAAGAGGTAGGGCTGTCGAGGTTGTTGGGATCTGTGGGGTTAGGGTTCGGTTGATGGCAGTAAGGAGAAAGTGGAGGCAGTGGGTTGTCGGGTGGAGATGGGTTGGGTTTGTAGGCGATCGGCGAACTGGGTGATGGTGAGGTGGCGACGGGGCTAGGAGTTCGTCGGGACGAAGGTGAAGAAAGAAGGATGGGGTTCGGGAGAGGGGATTTGGGGGTTTTGGAGTTGGGGTCGTGGATTTGGGTCGGGTTCGGGAGAAGAAAAGAAGACGGGAGAAGAAGAAGGGGTCGACGGCGACTTGGGGGCGTGCGGTGGAGGTCGATGGCGAAGGTAGGGGAGTTGGGTTCTGTTGGATTTGGAGATCGGGGTAGGAGTTGGTGGGTTTGGGAAAAACGAAGAAGAACGAAGAAGGTGAAGGGCTGTTGAAGGTGGCGGCTGGTTTTGTAAATAGGATTAGGGTTTTGTGTGGAAATTTGGGAATTAGGGTTTTGTATTTGGAATTTTTAATTGGGGATAAATTATTAGAACTAATCACTAGTTCTAAAACTAGATTAGGATTTATCACAAACCCTAATTTGTATCTCGATTGTATCACACAAGGAGAAAAAATGAAGAGCAAAACTCAACACAGCCTTTTTTTTTATCAATAATGGCATGCCTTTCTCATTCATCTCAGGGCCTTTAAATAGGCTCAATTACATCTTGAAACACATCTCCAAAATATTTTCAAAATCTAAAAATTACAAAAAAGATTACATAAAAATGGAAATAAAATAAAAGTCCTAAACTGAATAAAACAGCTGATGAAGACGATGCCTGCGCTGATAGAAACGCCCAAATCGTCTGGAACCGATGTCCTCATCATTCTCCCCGGGTGGGAGAAGGCTCGACCCAGTCGAGTCAAAACCAGTCCTCCTGTCATAGTGCTCCAAGAGGTCTGGATCCAAGCGCTAGAGCTCTCCGCGATCTATCCAAGTGTTCTCCGACTCCGGCTTGTCTTTCCAACTTACCAAATATCTATGAATACCACCATCTCTAGTAGAGATTATCTGATCATCTAAAATATTATCCAACTCTTCTGTCGATGGGTAAGTAGTATCTGGTAGTGGGGGTAATGGGGGAATCTCACCAGTAGGCTGCAGGGTAGGCTCATCTATAAGAGGATTTCTAGGGTTAAATTCTGGGCCTTCATAGGGTACTAGATCCTCAATATTGAAAGTTTTACTGATGCCAAAGCCCTCGGGGAGGTCAACAACATAGGCATTATCATTGATTTTATGAAGAATTTTAAATGGACCTGCAGCACGTGCGTTCAATTTCTTAACGGATCCCGCTGGGAACCGTTCCGGACGAATCCGAACCATCACTTCGTCACCCACATTAAAAGTTTTAAATTTCCTTCTAATATCAGCTCTTAACTTGTAGTTAAAATTATTTTCATTAATTTTCTTGAAAATTTCTCTATGCAAGTCATGAATGCGGGATGCAAATGCTGATGCAGACTCAGAGACTCGGTGATGTTCTAACATGGGGGCAAGATCTATAGGCTGCCTAGGACGATAACCGTGTACAACTTCGTGTGGACTCATGCCAGTGGTTCTATTCCTAGATGTGTTATATGCAAATTCAGCAACCGTTAATTTCAAATCCCATGTTCCCAAGTTCTCTCCCACAAGAGTACGTAAGAGATTGCCAAGACTCCGATTGACAACCTCAGTCTGTCCATCTGTCTGTGGGTGGAACGCTGACGAAAACTTTAATTTTGTACCTAACTTGTGCCATAGGGTCTTCCAAAAATAACTCGTGAATTTCACATCCCTATCAGACACAATGGTTTTTGGCAACCCATGTAGCTTCACAATATTATCAAAGAAGATCTGAGCCACACGGGATGCATCAAAAGTTTTCGAGCACGGGAGGAAGTGGGCCATTTTAGAAAAACGGTCCACGACGACAAGAATGGAATCGTGTTTCTTTTGTGTCTTCGGTAAGCCTAACACGAAATCCATACTCACGTCTTCCCAAGGGCGGCTGGGAACAGGTAGGGGAGTGTACAGGCCTGTGTTCTGTTTTTGTTGTTTGGCAAGTTGACAGGTGTGACATCTGTTAACAAGTCTCACAACGTCTCTCTTTAGCTTCGGCCAGTAAAACCTATGTTCCACAGCATCAATGGTCTTGCTATGCCCAAAATGTCCAGCAAGGCCACCAGCGTGCAATTCCCAAACAAGATACTCTCGTAAGGATGTACTAGGAATGCACAGTTTGGAGCGATAGAAGAGATAATCATCTTTCAAGAAATAATCATCTATCACTCGAGTTATGCCTTCCTTCAAAGAGGTGTAGATCTCGTGAAAATCTGGGCAGGAGGCATACTCATCTCTCAATCTCTCAAAACCAATAATTTCGGTGCGCAGAGCAGATAAGATCATGTAACAACGACTTAGCGCATCCGCGGCCTTATTATCAATCCCTTTTGTATGCCTAATGGTATATGAATATTCTTGTAGGAACTCTACCCATCTAGCATGTCTCGGATTCAACTTTTGTTGAGAATTAAGGAATCTTAAGGCCTCGTGGTCTGAGAAGATAACGAATTCTTGCGGCAGGAGATAATGTCGCCAATAGCGAAGTGACTGAATGACCGCATAGAACTCCTTGTCATAGGTGGAGTATTTTTGTCTTGCTTCATTCAGCTTTTCACTGAAATAAGCAACAGGATGACTCTCTTGACTGAGGACTCCACCTATACCAATACCAGAAGCATCACATGTTACTTCGAAGACTTTAGTGAAATCAGGCAACCTCATGACAGGTGTCTGAGTCATTCTCTTCTTGATCTCTTCGAAGGCATTCGTGGCTTCTTTCGACCAGACAAACTCACCTTTCTTCAAACAGTCGGTTATCGGAGCCATGATCGTGCTAAATCCTCGCACGAACCGACGATAAAAGGTGGCAAGGCCGTGAAAACTCCGCACATCACGAATATTGCGGGGCTCAGGCCACTCTGTAATAGCTCGTATCTTCTCTGGGTCAGCAGATACTCCCCTGGCAGACACAATAAATCCCAGAAAGATAGTCTGATCGGAGAGGAAGGTACATTTGGTAGGATTAGCATAAAGCTGTTCCTTCCTCAAAACACCGCAGACCTGTCTCAAATGGTCAAGATGTTGCCCAACGGATCGGCTGTAAATGAGAATATCATCAAAGTACACCACAAGGAACTTGCCCATAAAGGGACGGAGTACTTGCGTCATGATTCTCATAAACGTGCTCGGGGCATTTGTCATTCCAAATGGCATGACCATCCACTCGTACAGGCCATCCTTCGTCTTGAAGGCGGTCTTCCATTCATCACCAGGACGAACACGTATTTGGTGGTAGCCACTCTTAAGATCAATTTTGGAAAAGATTGTGGCACCAGACATCATGTCCAACATGTCATCCAAACGAGGAATGGGAAAACGGTATTTCACCGTGATCTTGTTTATGGCACGGCTGTCCACACACATACGCCAAGTTCCATCTTTCTTTGGCGTCAATAGGGCAGGGACAGCGCAGGGACTTAAACTTTCTCTGATGAAGCCCTTTGCCAATAACTCATCAACTTGCCGTTTCAACTCAGCATGCTCTGTCGGATTCATCCGATAATGTGGCAAGTTGGGAAGACTCGCTCCCGGAACCAGATCAATAGCGTGTTGGATGTCACGCAATGGGGGCAACTGGTTGGGGAGGTCAGCAGGAAACACATCTGCAAATTCCTGAAGGACAGGAGTAACTTGGGGCGGGATGAGTGACTTAGGATCTTTAGGGACTTCTCTCGCTGTGAGTAAAAGAATGGTAGCCCCCTTTTCAATTTCATTTGTAAGTTCCTTTTCACCCATATACGTTACCTCCTTGCCCTTTCTCGAGGGAGCCGGTGTTGTTTCAGCTGGACTAGTTCGTGGCCTCACGGGAATGAGCTTTATTTTTAGTCCATCGTGCTGGAACACACATTGGTTGGATCGACCATATATAGTCACATCGTGATCGTATAACCAAGGTCTCCCTAAAATGACTTGACCCACATCCATTTTAAGCACATCACACCAAATTTCCTCTTTGTAAGCTTTGAAGTCCACAGGGACTAAGCATCGATGTGTTACTTGGAGTGCTGTTGCATCAATCCAAGATACTTTGTATGGGCGTGGATGGGGTTCAGCCTTAAGTCCGGTCTTTGCTAAGACCGCAGAAGAGACAGCGTTGACGCAGCTCCCACTGTCAACAATCACCTTGCAGTTTTTGCCACCTATAGTCGTAAAGGTGTGGAATATAGCAGTGCGCTTCCAATCATCTTCCTCTTTTGATTGGGACAAAGCACATCTAACTACATTCAAGTGAGGTGATTGGATAGACCGAATACAGTGGAGATACTGGTCATCCTCTTCTTCACCGAAGTCATCGCCTTCGATAGGCTCATAAGAAAACTCATTGTCTGAGTCGTCAGCAATGACAGCGGTACCCTCTACTATGTTTATCCTACTAGGACTGGGACAGTTGCTAGCAACATGACCATAGCCCTTACACTTATAGCACTTAGTGAGAGGGTCAATCTTACTGTAATCTTTTCCAGTGTTCTTACCCTTATGTTCATCTCTATGTGAATTAAAGTTTGAATTAGGTTTGTTGGGGTAAGATTTGTTGGGGTGCTGAGAGGGAGGCTTAGGTCTAGGTGGGTCAGTAGAGGTCATTCTAGAGGAATGATCTCTCGAGTCGCTGGACCTAGAATGAGAACTAGCTTTAAGTGAATCTATGTCGAGGACTAGGGCGTAGGCTGCCGCTATTGAGTCCACGTTTCTATAGATTAGCTCGTTCCTAAGGTCAGCTCGTAGTCCAGCTCTGAACCTAGAGAGAGTTTGTTCTTCACTCTCTTTTCCTAGCGCATTGCACCGAATAAGGAAGTCATCGAATTTATCAATGTATTCTTGTGTGGATTTACTTCCTTGATACAATTGGTTCCACGAATCTAACAATCGGGTGTGGAACGACAACGGTACATACCTGTCAGTGAGCTTCTCTTTCATGGCCTCCCAAGTGGCTATGGGTGCCAGGCCTCGGCCTCTGCGGGCATGTTCAAGATTAGTCCAATGCTGTTGAGCTTTACCCGTTAATTTCATAGTTGCAAATTTAACTTTAAGGGCTTCGCTCATGTCGAACCACATAAAATAGTGGTCCATGGCACGGACCCAATCAAGGTAAGCTTGGGGTTCCATGTGGCCTTCAAATTGGGGAACGTCAGCCTTAACGTTCTTTTTATATTGTTCGTCAGGATCACGTTCTTGACGTCGATCGTCATGAACATTCCCTTGAGGGATCTGACGATGGCCATGAAGCTCAGGGACAATGTTTTGATTTAGCTCCACTTTTTCAAGCCTCTCATTGATATTGGCAAGAGTTGCTTGGATGGCAGCTAGGGTAGTGGAGATATCAGGGTTGTCCATTTCAGGTCTGGGGAGTCTAGGGTTCCTAATTGGGTGATTGGGAAGGGATAGAAAAGGCTCTTCAGGGTCTGTGATGGTGCTGCGAAGACGCATTCACCAAAAGTGGAAGCTAGGGGCCGTGTGTGTCCTAATTTTTATTTTTTTATTTTTTTATTTTTTTATATTTTTTTTAAATGATTCTAGACTAAACTAAAATAAAATAAAATAAAATAAAAGACTACACGATACTAAATGAATGCAAAAATGATGCCTACGATGCCAGAACTAAGGTTTTAAGAACCTTTGCTCTGATACCAAAATGATGTAAAACCAACCCTAAGATAGAGAATTTCCAAGAATTTTAATGGGTTAATTTTACCAACATGAAAGTTCTGATCTAAGTTAGAAATTTAAAACAGTTAGCGGATTTGATGAATTTTCAAGAACTGACTTATGCTAACAATTCCAATTAATAATTCAACCTCAATCAATAATTAAATCCCTATATGTTAGCAAGTAATAAGTCCAATATCGATTTGTACTCTAATCTAGCATGTGGATCACTCAACCTCAATTATTTTGTGGTCGACAGATAAATCAGATAATAAACTAGATGATAAGGCAGTAAAGCATAAATACGGAAGAGATGGAAAGAGTATACCGAATCCGAAGAAACCAGTGTCGACCTCCGGGTTGGGCAGCAACAGCAACAAGGTAAGCACAGTCAGCAACTCCACGAGCTCAGTCCACGAGGGTCGGCGGCGTCGCTGATCGACGTCGACGACGGCAAGGAGCGGCACTGGCGACGGCGGCGACGTCGTCGAGAGGTGGGGCGAACGGAGGGCACCGGAAGAGGTAGGGCTGTCGAGGTTGTTGGGATCTGTGGGGTTAGGGTTCGGTTGATGGCAGTAAGGAGAAAGTGGAGGCAGTGGGTTGTCGGGTGGAGATGGGTTGGGTTTGTAGGCGATCGGCGAACTGGGTGATGGTGAGGTGGCGACGGGGCTAGGAGTTCGTCGGGACGAAGGTGAAGAAAGAAGGATGGGGTTCGGGAGAGGGGATTTGGGGGTTTTGGAGTTGGGGTCGTGGATTTGGGTCGGGTTCGGGAGAAGAAAAGAAGACGGGAGAAGAAGAAGGGGTCGACGGCGACTTGGGGGCGTGCGGTGGAGGTCGATGGCGAAGGTAGGGGAGTTGGGTTCTGTTGGATTTGGAGATCGGGGTAGGAGTTGGTGGGTTTGGGAAAAACGAAGAAGAACGAAGAAGGTGAAGAGCTGTTGAAGGTGGCGGCTGGTTTTGTAAATAGGATTAGGGTTTTGTGTGGAAATTTGGGAATTAGGGTTTTGTATTTGGAATTTTTAATTGGGGATAAATTATTAGAACTAATCACTAGTTCTAAAACTAGATTAGGATTTATCACAAACCCTAATTTGTATCTCGATTGTATCACACAAGGAGAAAAAATGAAGAGCAAAACTCAACACAGCTTTTTTTTTGATCAATAATGGCATGTCTTTCTCATTCATCTCAGGGCCTTTAAATAGGCTCAATTACATCTTGAAACACATCTCCAAAATATTCTCAAAATCTAAAAATTACAAAAAAGATTACATAAAAATGGAAATAAAATAAAAGTCCTAAACTGAATAAAACAGCTGATGAAGACGATGCCTGCGCTGATAGAAACGCCCAAATCGTCTGGAACCGATGTCCTCATCAAAAGCTCATCTATCTTGCCATTACCATGCCTGACATATCGTATGCAGTGAGTTCCGTCAGTCAATTAATGCAAGCCCCTACAGTTACTGGAAGCAATCCTTCATATACTTACATATCTCAAGAAGGCTCCTGGACAAAGACTACTCTTTAGAGCTAAGAATTATCTCGCTCGGCTTCCCAGATGCTGATTGAGCTGGATTAGTGGATGATAGAAAATCTACCAGCGGCTATTGTGTTATCTTTGGCGGCAATCTAGTCTCAAGGAAGAGCAAGCAATTCCAGTGTGGAAGCAGAGTACCAAGGTTTAAGGCATCATGTTTCATAAATCCTTTGGCTTCGCTCTCTTCTTAATGATTTAGGCATTCACCATTCCACTTCAGTTCTTGTTCGTTGTGATTACCAAGCCACTACTCATATTTCAGAATATGCGGTGTTTCATTAGCACACCAAACATGTCGAAGTTGATTGTCATTCTGTCAAAAATGAGTCGGAGAAGAACACCATCTCTCACATATGTTCAATCATCAAATCAAGTTGGTGATATTCTCACCAAAGCTTTGCCACCCAAACCTTTTCATAGCTTCTTTAACAAGCTTGGCTTCGACAACATCTACACTCTAGCTTGAGGGTGTGTGTTAAAGTAGTAGCTTAGTTTAGTCCCGTATTGGAAAAATTAGTAGTTCACCTCGTACATAGGACGGTATTGTATCAAATTATATTTACCACAATAAAGTATATTTCTCTCATACTTAGAAATTTTACAAAGATTAATTATCATCTAATTTGGTTGCGGAACGGAGTTAGATTTTCATTGGGTTGATCATGTGGCAATGCAGATTAAGACTGACATGTCAGGTTGTGTTCATTTCATAGTGCATAAGGATGTTTGTATATTGTATAACATTACTCATCTAGTTAATAAAAACTCATTCTCTAAAATTTGTGCTACCCAAAAAAAAAGAAAGTCCTACTTAAATTAGTTATAAAATCCTCTTTTCTACCACAAAATAGGTGTTTACCAAACTAAAACTCCACCAAATTACCCCCCACCCCCCAAACCAAAAAATAAATAAAAGTGTTCCCAATGCTTCCAGCTAATCCCAAATTTTCATTAAATTTGGACATTTCTACTTTTACATTAAGATATTCTCACTCCTCTCTGGCTGAGAAATTCGAGTGTCTTTGACAACTCCACCAAAGTGTATTTGTCATTTTGCCAAACTCCCATATACGAGAAACTTCCCATCCCTATTTTCTCTTCCTAATTTTTTATTATTATCATTTTATTTTCTTACAGAGAGCAACTAAGGAGAAAGTATGGTCTTGAATTGAGAATATTGAGAAGTCTCTCTATCCCCAATTCAACTTAGAGGAGAAGTGCCCATTTCAATACAGAGCGTATTTATATTTAATTTTATATTTGATTATATTAAGTTAAAGGATCTTTCTTTATGCCCAAGTTTTTTTGTAAGCCTATATATGTCTATTTGTATCTCGAGAACATCAACAATAAATCAATAATATTTTATTCAACAACATGATATCAAAGCAATTTACTCCGGCTTGAGCACTCATCTTCTTAGGTGGCAAAAAGAGTCATCTCTCTCTTTTCCAGTTTTTAGATGAAAAAAACACCTAAAGAAAACAAAAGAAAAGAATAGCAGAAAAAAATATCAATTCTCTATTCTTCTTCAATAGTCGTCCTCCAAAATTTGATATCCATATGATATAATAAACCCTAAACAAAATAAAAGAAAAAAAGGGGCAAAAATCAGTTATGTATTTTTCTCCAACAGTCATCCTCCAGAATTAGATTTCCATATTGGATCGTCCTCCAGATTTGGATTTCCATATCCGACATGCCTCCAATTTTGAATTTTCAAATCGGATCATCCTTTCGATTTTCAAATCCGATCCTTCTTCATATTCGAAATTTTAAATCCGATGCTCCTTCATATTCAGATTTTCAGAAATGGCCCACCTCCAGATGCTCGATACCTGATTTCCAGATCCGATCCTCCTTCATATGCAGATTTTAAGATCTGGTCTTCAAGATGCTGAATTTCAGACCCAGTCTTCCTCTAGTTTGGTTTTTTCATAACCGTGAAAATTTGAATTCCTAGATCCAATCCTCCTGCAGATTTCTAGATATGGTCCATCTTAAGATGTGGACTTTCAAATTCAATCCTCCAATAGATTCAGGTTTTTTGATATAATCCTCTACCAGATTCGGACTTGTACATCCAATCAGCATTCTAAATATCACCTGTTACATCCGTTATACCAGTCATTATAATATTTTGGGTAGTTTAACGTTACCGATGCTAGTGTTTTAAACATTATTGGTCTATTTTAGCCATTATACCAATAGATATTTGATTTGTCTACCCAATTCATTATCGGGCGTTATAAAAGAAAAAAACATTAAAGACCCTCTGGGTTGGGATTCAAACTCAAATCAATTGAACTCTAACCCATCATATAAAAAGACAGAAAAAAGTGTGTGTGTGTGTGGGGGGGGGGGGGGGGGGGGATCCAGGTTTTTTGTCTTCTCTCATCTTTATCGCTTCCACTCCTAAAAATCACCACACCATCACCCCTCTTTTTTATTCTTTGAGCACACGAAGAGGAGAAGTGGACCTAAGGATTTTGTTTATTGAATATATGAAGAAGAGATTCACTCTTAGTCTATATTATAATGGAGAGTACTGGTAAAGAGAGATGAGAGAAACTAATTGATTATGATGGAGATAGAACGAGATAATGTGTCATATTCATTTAGATCTCTAACTCTTTTTATACAAAATTATTTATTTGATTTTATGTTCATTGCGTCCTTTCTTTGTTACGCTAATTGCTTTTATGAGTGTACATATACAAAGAGAACAATAAATTAACATCTCCACTTAGAAAATTATAAATTAAAATATTAATTTAAAGTCCGAAAAAGAAAAAAAAAAGCAAACGTAGCTATGAGTAGATTGCTTCCATGGTGTGAACATAAAGACCTTTCAACTTGTCTATAAGTTTTCTTCCAAAAAAACCCATAACTTGTCTTCAAATCTTTAATAGGTTGGTACTTTTCTTTATGTATTAGAATTCATGTAGGCAATTATATATTTCGATTACTTGCATTAGGATATTTGCAAGCATTAGGTTGTTTACTTGCAAATAGGGCTGCAAACGAGCGGAGTCAAGCCGAGTATCTTGAGGCTCGAGCTCGGCCTGTTAAGCAATCGAGCTCAGTTTTCGAGCTCAAGCTCGTCTCGAGCCGAGCTTTGACCGAGTTCGAACCGAGTAGCTGGCGAGCTTAGCCTAATAATCACAACTAACCCAAGCTAGAGCTCGGCTCGTTAAGCTATCGAGCTCGAGCTCGGCTCGAGTCGAGCTTTGGCTGGGCTCGAGTCGAGCTTTGGCCGAGCTCAAGCCGAGTAGCTCGCGTGTAGCTCGGTTCGTTTGCAGCCCTACTTGCAAATATATTTCGATTACTATTATTACTTGCATTAGGTTGTTTGCCTTTGTAATACATGATGTGTAAGGATCATCTAAATCACATTTAGGATATATATTTTCATCAAATATATTAACCCGATATTTTTTCGAAATTGCAGGTATATCACTGATATCCGGAATCCGAAATGAAACTGTGTTCTGATACGATATGGATATCCGATATTTAAAACATTGCATCATATATTCTTCCAAATTTGGATTTTTATATCCAATCTCATCTAAATTCATATTTCTATGTGCTATTTTGTTTCATCTGCTAAGCTAGATTTCCTCTAAGCTTTCTGGTTTCATCAGTTCACAATCAATTTTCCTCAACGATATTTGGTTTCATCTTGTGAAGTTTGACAGGAATGTTGAATTATATAGTTGAACTCTCGGAAGCTTCTTTGTTAGGTCCAGATCTCGGCTACATCACAATTCTTCACTTCTTTTCGGTTCAAGTTGGGCTCCAACTTCATCTGTGCTCAAGTTATTTGAGGGGAAGTATTGGAATATTTACCATATCTTTCATATTCAGTAATATATCAATATATAGGGGCTGATATATGTGTTGAGTTATATTCTGTATGGAGTTGATTCATGCCTATTTCTACATTTAATTATAATAGGTTAAAATATTTTTTCTTTTTGCCCAAGTTTTGTAAGCCTATGTATAGGTCTCTTCGTATCTCAAGATCATCAACAATTACTTTTACAAATGGATATGTGCAAAACTTACTCTCTTTTTAATAATTCTGGTTAGATTTTTTTTTGTCATAATTAATAATTCTGGTTTTACATAAATAACTAATAATTCTGGCTATATAAAGTAGAAAAGATTTGAAAATGGTAAATTATTGAACAAAGTAACAACTAAGAAGATAATTTGTTTATATCGAAAATAATTAACAACACTATCCTTCACACATACCGCATATGTAAATCGAGCAAATTTGGTATATAAAATAGCAAGAATCTGCAAGTTCTGCTTAGCTTTAGCCATTCCAACTGCTTTCTCATATACCATATAAGCTGCTTCAGTATTCCCCTGCAAAAATGAGGACAAAATTGGAACATAATAATATTTTTCGTAATACGATTGAGAATATTATCAAAAAATATTATACCATGCGTTTCTCCATATTTGCTTCTCTGTTAACAGACTCAATAAATTCAGGATTCAGGTAAATTTCATGCTGAACAAAAGGAGCACGAGCACCATTAACATCACCAATTTTCTCCTTAAACATTGAACAGTAAAGATGGAAAGCTGGGACCCTCTGGTTAAAAAATGCAAGGTAAGAAATAAATAAAATACTCAAGTGCATAAATCTGTTACAGTTATATAAACAGCTAGTTTGCAGTTGTCTTAGTTACTTAGAATTTACCATTTGACAAAATTTTACAAGAATGTACATGATTGATTCATTTGTAGTCTCCTGAGATTGTACATGATCAGATAATAAAATAGATTACTGATAATGATCAGCTTTATTGAGCATATCCACCTTAAAAATTAATTACCAGGGTCAAGGATATATATAAGTAGAATTTTGTAGAACATGTCCACCTCAAAAATTAACTCCCAGCGTCAGCATGAAAGTAAATTTAGTGACATAGGGTCCTCAGTTTAAATACAAGTGTATGCAAAAACAAATACAAAAACTAACAACCTCCTGGCTGAGATACTATACTAACACTACATAATCTCATCTTTACAGGACTAATTTACATTCCAAAGAAGCATGTTACTGGTAATCCCACTCATGTATTGGCTATCTCAACCCCTTCTTTCAAAATAAACTAGTATATTGGCCCGAATAAAGTCCAAAATGACTAGCCAAATTGTGTTCGAGGATGCATCAATAATAATCAACATGTTAAGCACTGAAAATAGATTGTCTCAGAAAATATCTACCCTACTTAATGAAAATTTAACTCCCAAAAAGAAGTTGCAAAAATAGCAGCAATGACTATGGAAAATAATACCTTCAAAAGGACTTGTGCTCGACCCAGTGCATGCTTTGCTATTTCCCTACCACCCTTAGATTCAGTGAACTCCACATAACGAATCCAGAAGTCTGGGTAATTGGCACAAGGAACTAAGCATCGCTCGTAAAGTTTTACTGCCTGTCGTGAGAAAAAAATGGTTTTTTTATATCGCTGCAACGAAGTTCAAACAAACTCCACAGAACCACAATAAGAAATTCATACCCAGTCAAAATCTCCTTGCATCTCCACAAAATCAAGATATTGATGCCAATTCTTGAGCTGACAGTCATCAACTGGCTCCACATGGAAGTAAGGCCTCTTTATACAAGCTTCATATGAACTGATCTTTTTGTCTAGTTGACTTGATTTTTGGTACAGCAGCTCCCCAACTGAAATATAATTACTCACCATGCTAGGAGTGGGAAGGTTAATCTTTTCATCCAGAAGACTCCTGATCACATCCATTACCTCTGAATGTTCACAAGCCTTTCCATCTGTTATTTCATAACCAGACCCAGATTCCATTGTGGCTTTCTCACATCCCACAGCTTTTGCCCATAGTCCAGTGAAGTTTTTAAAGCTAATATGTCCAAAAGAAAGCCACCATTTCATCAATACAAATCTTTGCAAATAAGACCCACACGATAACAGCAAATGCACAATTACCTCTACACCAAAAATCTGAAGTATAAACATAACTCATTTTTGTGTAATAATTTACAAAAACGTGTAAATAATTTATTTCAAGTTTTATATAAGTTAAGCAAACAATTAAGCGAAGCCAACAATACAATTTTGAGTTACATAATTGAAATAAGTAATCTATAATTACAGAAAAACAATTAAAGTTTCACAATTGATACAAATTACAATAAAAGAAGTTTCATGTCATGATAAAAGTAATAAGATCTCAAACTATGAAAATTGAGAAACGTGTTTGAGAATTATGTGTTAATAAGTATTCAAGAAGTGCTAAAAGTGTCCAAATGTAAGAGGTAGTAAAAATGGGTCAAACGTGTAAGATAGGTAGTAAAAAATGTGTCCAAATGTAAGATGTATACTGAAAATTGAGGCACTCGTGTGAGGAGTCAAACACGTGCCCAGAAAGTGTCCATGAGTGCCAGTGCCCAAAAAGTTTATGGATCCATGAGTATCCATGCTACATAGCTCGCCAGGTAAAGAATATAAAGCTAAACACAGTGACTGACATGTTAACTAGCATCACATTGAAGAGACATCTAAAGTGTTGTTTAAGCATGAAACGACTTGTTACATAATGGGTATTTAACATACACAGAGTGATGAATTATAACTATGTTGCATACCTCGCATAATAATGGTCTAGCTTTTTTGTCGGATATCTAAGAGTGTTGATTAAAACATAAGCTAGACGATTCCACCGTTTGTGGAAATATTCAAACTCAATATACTTATCCCACAGAAGATGGCTTGAATAATCTTTGCCCACGTAAGATAATCCTCTCTCAAACAATCTGTCAGAGTAATAGAAAAGTCGATATAAGTACTAGAGGGAACAAGATGAAAAAAAAATTAGAGAACAGGAGTTTAGGGCATCATTTTTAATGTGGAAAAAAAAAAAAACAAGTGTGCATATTTTTCACATTTTTTTCATGAAAGTAGTTTTGACTTCCCCTAGATTATTTAAAATGCATTATATTGCACTACACAATGAATCTTATAGCAGCTTCATGTCAAAGATTGTATGTAAATAAGTGTCCAAGAGATGGTGAGACAATATAACATATACCTTAAATAATATCAAGGAATAATGAGTCATAGTAATTGTGATGAGAAAATTTGCCATTTGTATCTTGCATATGAATCTTTTGTACATGGATTAGTCTATTTTCTAGAGATAATGATTGGATATAATAAACACTCAATAGACTGTTCAATGCTCTAAATATATGACCTAAAGTTGGTAAGGTGACATAATTATTAGCTGGAATAATATCAAAAAACACAAAGCCATTGTGCCTAAGCTGGAAAATTTTGACATTTTCCAACAGACAAACAATGTATAATATAGTACTACTAGGTTTGCCGGTTGACACGTGCCTACGGCACGTCTTCGGAACGGTGCACCTTATTTGATCATATAAAATAGTTTTGGAGGTCCAGCAATTTAATTGAATTAGCAAACATATTATATGAGAAACTTTTGGGGATCCGACAAAAACATATTATATAATTTTTTTGATTTTTTTTGAATTATTTTTAAAGTTTTTAAATTTTTTTTTTTTTTAGGTTTTTAATTTTTAGTTTTTTTAAAAAAATTTTAAATTTTATTTATTAATTTTTTGAATAGAAGAGGGGGGAGAGAGAGAGAGAGAGGAAATATAATAATTAAATAAATATATGAGTTGTTTTGGGTGGGGAATTTGAATTTGAGTTTTGGGGAGAAACTTTTGGGAGGGAAAAATATGTTTTATGAGGTTAGATCTGGGCCTTTAATTTTTAGGGGGATTGAAGGAGAGCCACTTGATAGCTTTCTTTGTGTTTTATTATATAGATTTGCTAGAGATAATGATTTTTACATAATACACACCTAATAGAATGCTCTACTCTCTTTTAAGAATAATTATGCATCACTTCCTTTCTGGTACTGGGCTATTCTACAAACATTTTGTATTATCAATCTCTTTAATCAATACATCAGGATTTTAACTTTCTTGTTGTCTAAATCTTTTCAATCAAGGTTCTCTCATGATGCAGGAAGCATGCCACAGTGAAGTTAATTTCTTCTACTTAAAATTCAAGACATCAGTATTTTATTATAATATCTTTAGTATTATAACTAAAGAGTTGAAGTTGTCGTTGTAGGAGCATAGAGTATGTGGCCTCTCATAGTACTGCATGTGCACTTTTTATCTCAATGGAAATTATCATCGAGTGGATAATCAAAGCTTGTTGCTAGTGTTACATAGACAACATTGAAAAAGGGTGAGAAATAGCATGTATTGGGGGAATAAATGGGGCTCTAATGGTTAGCATAATAAAGGGAAAACACGTACATTGGGTGTGCCAAATATGAGTTTTAATGTTCCAGTATGTCCACATCATCAACTATATCAAAACCTACAATTTAACAAGTGATTCAATATCGATGAAAAATTATGAAACAAATCTTCCAATTGTTATCTAACCTTCGCACATCATCAGGATCTTCATATGCCAACTTCCCAAAGGTAAAATAACTGACCCAAAGACTAACAGAATATGGTATTGCTTTTACTGCCCTTTCATACACAGTCTCTGCTTCACTTAAGGAGAGATTATTTGCCACGTAGCTCGCATACTTCTTCCAATAACTATGGCATAACGGAAATTCCGACAAAAACGCATCATAAACCTTGCAGATAGCGCCTGCATCATTCTGCAGAACAAATCCAAAAGCATCACAAAACTTACAAGGCAAAAATACATCGATCAAATGATCAATTCAATATGTGATTTGAACTAAGTGCCATAAACAACTACAATTTATCATTTGTTTGGCATTATGATTTGAAATAAGTGCCATAAGCAACTACAATTTATCATCTGTTTGGCATTGCTTTTGCAAGGGCTTTTAGGTTTCAAAGCTCTTTTACGCTCAAAATATGTGTTTGGCAAACTTAATTAAAAGGGTGTTTAATCAAAAGTACTTTTTTTAATACTGCTATTTTTACCATTTTCCTCAAAGCACCTAAAATGGCGTTTAGCTTTTCATAAAGTGCTTTTATTTACTAAAAAAAATTGGGTTAAATACAAAAAAAATACCCACAACGTTTAATTTAGATTTTAAAAAACACCCACACGTTTGCAAAAAGTATAAAGTAGACCCCCGCCGTGAGTTCTCTCCGTTATTTCTCTCCCCTCTCCTATGACTCAACATTGACTACCTTTGACCTTGTTGATTGTATTAATAAAAAAGGAAAACCCCTAAACTATCCCTCCCTTTCGGGGTTTTTCTTAAGGGGGCGTTTGGTAGGGGGATTATTTTTTGTTTCCTGGGAATCTTAACTTGGGAATCCAGTTTCCCATGTTTGGTATGCTAGCTTTTAAATTCAGATTCCTAGGAAACTAAGATTCCTGGGAAATTTTTTGCCACAATTCCCACTAAAATTTTTCCATAGGGGGGGTGGGATTCTTAGATTCTCAAGTGCTTGGGAAAATGTTATTTCTTTAAAATTACAATTTTGCCCTTAAAATAAAAAAAACCCTAAACCTGGCTCTTCATATTTCTTCTCCTTTTCCTCCCCAATAAACCCATCCCCTCTTTCTCCCCCAAAAATCCGAGCACCTGTTCATCCTCTTTCTCCCCCAAAAATCCGAGGGAAACACTCTTTCACTGAAGAAGATATTAAGGAACTCAACTGGAGGGAAACACTCAAATTTAATCCTGACCGAGTAATCCAGCAGTTCTGAATTTCTTTATTGCACAAGTAATGAACGTCGCTGTTAATATGGATTGTTATACTATTTACTCCTGATATTATGATGTTTAACTTACGATTGTATAGGGTACAAACCTCAAAAGAATAAAAGGATTATAAATTTAAGGAAAACAGTTCTGAGTTTGTAGCTTAAATTCATGTTTATAGCAATTCGATCAATTTGTACTACTGTTATGGTTGTTGTTCAAACATTTATTTCTTTATCAGCCTCTTATTCCATTGCATTTGCATATATTTGTAAGTCTAATGTCTAAACGAAGATCAGCATGTGTGAGATTTAAAATTGAAGCCTAAGTTGTGTCATGTAGGTTTGGTAATTTATTCTTGAGATTTGATTATTATTTCTGATTTGATGATTCATTAATTCATTCAATGTAATAGATGTAGATATCGAGTTAATTTTCTTCCCCTATCGTATGTTGATTTAAAAATTAGTAATCATCATCTCTGAAAGTGAAATGGGCAAACAAAGAAAAAAGGTGAAATATCATATATCTTCAAGTTGCATTATTAATTTTTAAAGGTAAAATATCTTGGCATAATTGATTGTAGCTAATGAAGGGAAAAAAAGAGCCTACATTCAAATGTTAGATTCTTCATTCTTGAAAAAGTCTCAGGTTTTTACTCTGGTATTTCATCAAATAGTTTGTTTTGTTATTTGAGGATAAGAGGGGTATTTTGGACAATAAGATTAACATTCCCATAAAATATTTAGCTCAACCAAGCATAGGAAATTAAGTTTCCAACTAAGATTCCCAGAGATGTTTAAGACCTACCAAACATGTTTTATGATTCCCAGAATTTATGATTCCTGGGAACAAAAAAAATCTTTGTACCAAACGCCCCCTAAGAGTGTCTTTTTTTTCTTTTCTTAATACAGTCATGAAGGTCAAAGGTGGTCAGTGTTAAGTCATAGGAGAGAGGGGATAAATAATGGAGGAAACTCATGGCGGGGGTCCACTTTGTACTTTTTACAAACGTGTGGGTATTTTTTCGTAGGGCAAAAAACAAAGTACCCCCTCCCCCCCAACGTTTGGGCTTAATACAATATGCACATATAATGTTTGAAAAATTACATTTAACCCATTCCACCGTTAACCCAATCTGTTAAGTTAGAATTATTGAATTATATTTTTACCCTTATCCTTTCATAATTAAATCTCTTCTTCTTTTTCCTCTTTCTTCATTCTTTTTCTTCATTCCTTTTGAGTTCATGCGGGTTCCCTTTTTATTTCAAGAAGTTTCTTTTTTGAGTTCATGTGGTGGGTAGGGACTTACGATAATAAAGATGATGTTGAAGAGTGAGAGATCCATGAAAACTGATCAAATATGCGTAACATAGTTTATGTAGTAAATTCATCTCAATGACAACTTCTTATCGAGTTTGGAAAAGAAAAATTGAATAACTCAGCATTATACTGTAGCAAAATATTGTTCTAACTGCAGTAGCATTCTCAAAAATATTGTTTCACAGGTCATCGAGCATTTTGAAAATATTATGACAATACAAAAGAAATAGTGAAATCCAACATCGGCTTACCTAGTCTAGAGGTATATGCAACCAACATGCCTCAAGCTCTAATACTTAAAAACAATATCATGCACTGAATTAATACTCAAATATGCAGTTTCGATGGCCATCAGAAATATACAATTGCAAGTTTTCTTACTTCGAAAATGATGATCGATCATCAAATTCTCCAAGGATATCAGATTTTCTGATGAAATAACTAATAAGAATGAAGAAATAGAAAAAGGAAGAAGAGATTTAATTATGAAAGGGTAAGTGTATAAAGGTAATTCAATAATTCTAACTTACCGGATAAGGTTAAGTTAACGTTGGAATATGTTAAATATATTTTTTCAAATGTTATATGCATATTGTATTAAGCCCAAACGTTTGGGGGTACTTTGTTTTTTGGCCTTTTTTGTATCTAATTCAAACGTTTGGGGGGATTGTATTTACCTTTTGAAGTTAAACATAATTCTTGCTAACAGTAGTTTTGTTACCAGCACTTTTCATTCATAGCAATACCACACATAATCGTGAACTAAGTAACTAACTAATGGTACTGTCTAAAGAAAGCAGCTTTCGATCTATATACATACAAGTGAAGTCTTCTCGCTATCAGACACAAAACAAGTCCATTTATCAAAGTCCGCCTCGCCATTTTTTGGCAACGCTTGAATTTTCACTTCCGCCAAATCACCTGCATTCAAGTAACAAAATAACTTACAAACAGATGAAAAAATGACCGATTTATCGAATAATTCTATATAAAATCAACATCGAAGTGGGGATCAAGAAAACCCTAAGGGTTGGTTGGTCGGTTGGTTTGTTTGTTATTCGATTGAATTGAGAAAGAGGATCTCGGGTTTGGGGGATTGTGAGAGGAAAGGGAGACTGACCTGGTTGATTGGGCGAGGGTTTGCGAGTTCCGTTCTGTTGGATTGGATGGTTTTGTTGCAGGTCCGCCATCTCCTCTTCCATGGCCGCCTCCTTTTCTCTCTCTCTGTCCGAGGAGGATGACCAACGTCTTTATTTTTAGACTTTTTTCCGTACTAGGCCAATTTTTGAAAATATTTGCAATTATGGGCAAGTTTCGAAACTATTAACGCTCGAGGACTAGGTGGTGCCACATCAGCATGGCCGTTATTCGCATTAGCGGTCTCTTCATTAAAGGTCGCTAATGTTGCTAACGAGAATAACGAAGTAAACATAAAATTTTAGATATTTTAAAACAGAGGCCGCTATTCTCATTAGCTACATTCACAATGAAGATGTCGCTAATTAGCGACATTCACAATGAAGATGTCGCTAATAAGAATAGCAGCCGATGTTGATGTGGCACAAAGTAGTCCACGAACACTATTAGTTTCGAAACTGACCAATAATTGCAAATATTTTCATATAGGGGCCTATTATGGCAAAAAAATCTTATTTTTAACCCGGAAAATATTTATTTTGTATTTCTAATTCTAATTAACGAGTCGTAATTTACACATGCGATGCACGTCTTAATAATTATAGTTTTTCTAAAAAATAAAAATTCAGATATAGTTTGGACTTGAACCTAAGATCTCGTTTACAATTGTATTTCTAATTCTAATTAACCAATCGTAATTTTCACGTGCATTGCACGTCTTAATAAATATAGTTTTATTAAAAAATAAAAATTCAGATATAGTGTGGACTTGAACCTAAGATCTCGTTTATAATTGTACTGCACGTGCATTACACGCATTAATATATTTACAAATGACAACTTCTCTTCTTACATTATACTATTAAAGATTATTGTATTGTAAACCGTATTGTTTGTCCCCAAAAAAAATATTTTAAATCGGATGTATCCCATCCACCTCTCTTTAAAAATGTCAATATATCGGTGTCACATAGGAACATTGCAATTGTACACTGCAATGAATTTTATAGCCGAGTATGTGAATCTTTGGGACGATGCATTTTCTATCAAACTAATGTTGGTGAGGAGTAGAATTGTCAAGCAACACAACAAAATCCTTGACGAATTTAGATCCTTATGGATGATTATCATGAAGATGTTATGAGAAAACACGATGGTCTTCTCCTCAATATTCGTGCAGCTCATGCTTTAGTGATGTGCACACTGTTCGTAGTTTCCTGTGCCTTTGACAGTCAAAATTTAAATTAAAGGAATGTAAAGAAAAAAGAAAAACAAACATCTTTCATTCAGCTGCGGTTGCGGTAGATACTTTCATCTAACACAATGTAGTCAGAAGTTGAACAGAGCAATAATACCACGACAAATGACAACAATAATAACACACAAAAAATATTTGAACAACTAGATAAATGGTATGAGAAAAATGTTACACATACAACGCAAAACCCAGGTCAGCGGTGTAGATCGTTATGCATGCTCAAACATTGACAACTCTGTTAATTTAACTTCAATGCGGAGATCGAGGTCTCTGGTTAATTAGCCATACAAATATAACATACGTAAATGAAACTCCCGGATCCTTTCTGTTGGAACACCAAAATTCATCCCAAGAAGTTGTCTTGGGGTTAATCAGTTTCAGAAGCACTAGAAATCAACAGACGATCCTTTCCCACAACTGCTGGTGGTTGCATAAGAGGTTCCACTTGAGCCATCAACCGGAGCTTGGTTCAATCGCTCTAAGATCAATGTTCGGCGCCGGTGCAACTTTAACGAGAAAGTGCTTGCCTCAAGGATGACTGGCACCTGCTTGCCACCACGTAAAATTCATTCATTAAGAAACTAATAAGTCATTATTTTTCGAACTTCTTTGGTTTATATGAAAAAACTCTTACTTCCAGCAGCAAGGGGGTAAGCCAGAAATTAATATTGTGGGGAACAAATTTCAGTAAAAAAATAACAAAAACATAATTCAATGCTTTACAATATGAAATGTCACTGCTCCTGAACTATGCTGCCTGAATATGGCCAACAAATTTTCAATAAAAAAACAGACATATATACAGTAAATCACTAGGGGCCATTTGTTTCCAAGTATCAAATAAGAAAATCAGATTTCTATGGAAACAAACAGCCTGTCATAAGTAAATAGTTGAGAATCTTTAGTAACCGGTGTAGCATGGTTCCATAAACACAATGGGGCATTCCAATAACCAAAATAGGGTGACGATATATAAAACCAAATTAATGGACAAAAGATGAAAAGACAGCCAGTAGTTTTTGCTATATTTTAGATTGCGACTGTTGCAAAGCTATTAGCTTTGATGAAAGATATTTACCCTAAAAAATGAAAGGAAAAAAAGGGAGAAAAAAAATACAAGCTGTATGCACTGCTAAGGTAAAATGGTAACGTCAGAGTATGATAATATGTCACTAATTATAGTGATGCAAATAGGGCCAATTAGTATCTCTCCATACATGTAATATTCTACTATTATAAGTTATAACATGACAGTAAATCCAAGTAACTGGTACATATCAAAAAATTGAATGTGATTTACATAGAAAAACCACCAACAGTGCATTCATTACCTGGGTATTAATCTGAGCCACCTTATGCACATGCAAAAGGCCAACCATGTCTTGATAACCAGTGAGTAATTTTGCCAGATCCTTGTCTTCATCTGTAAGTAGTTTATATTCAAAAGAGTTGACCATGGAGAAACAAAGTCATAAAGAAAAGCACTGGGATTTGCCTGGAATTGCTCTAACTGACAGTACAGTATCCGCTAAGTGCTGCCATCTCTTAGAGAAGGGCGGTGGAAGAAGAGAAGCCGGGAATGTAATCACAGCAACTGCATGAGAAGAGCGTACCATTGCTCTCAGAGATCTGATAAAAGAAACGATATCCCAATCCTACAGTATTTTATTTTAAATAAAAGTAAATGAAAACTAATAACTAATATTCACGCAGGAGATTTAAAAATAAATAAATAAGCAGTTGTAAATTCAAAATATTCAAACAGAAAACTTGCCATCTCAGTGTATCCACATTGAGGGGCACAAAGTGATTGAATGGCAATTCGGCCAGCATTTCCATTGCTTAGATCATTTCTGAACGGGAAACAAAAGAAATAAGAAATAAATTAGAATGTAGTTGGAAAAATGAATTACTGGTCCCAACTAAGAAGTACATGATATATTCATAATAACATGAGACAAACAATATATCATAGATGATATATTGAAAGAACCAAATAACACATGAATTAACAAAAATATCGTGGGTGACCAAAAAAAAAAAAAAAATCTTACCGGGGAAATCTATTTAAAAATGTGGAACAATGATCATGAAGGACTGAAAGATTTGGAGAGCCCTGAATGGTTACACAGTCCACATGTTGTGCACTGAGCAAGTGTCTTTCAAGAGGCTTTCGCAAATCAAAATCATTGCTGAATTCATGTTTAATGTCTGCACAACATTTCAGGCCTCTATTAGTATTTGACAAATTAGAGACCAGTTACACCAGTATAACCATTAAAATCAAATAACTAGATATACTTATCATAAGATTTGACAGACAGGTTATTAATCATATGATACAAATTAAACATTTCACAATGGCAAAAATTATACAGATCTATATACCCCAATCAAGTATCCATGGCTTCATACAACATGCTTCTAAGTTTCCGAACAAGTATATTATATACATCACGCTGTATCTATATTTTGAAGTTATTTGATTCACTATATTTGTTTGTACCAATGTATTCATGTTGTAAGTTGTGTCCATGTCCTGTACCCATATTGTAGAAGCTGATTTATAGATTCATTCTATATAGGCTCGAAGTCTATGAATTACCAAATTATTTATTACTCAATGTTAAAGGGCCTCTCTTGCAACTAATTGGAACCCTAATTCCATAAACTGGAGCCCTCCTGTTCATATGAATAATCAATTGTAATTAAACTCTGGTCTTGCTCCTATATGAACAATAGAAACGAAACTTCCACTATTACTAACCAAGACTATGTTTGGGAACAAAGCTAAAGTAAGGATAACTGGAATTAATTCTCATAACTTTACTAAAGTCCAATTATACTAATTTTGACCTGTTTGGAACTCATTTTTTGGAGTTAAGATAACTACAGTTATCTAACTCCACTCTTATCTAATTTTTGTGGCAATGCCAAACACCAAGATTAAAAGATAACTTTAAGATGGAGGTAAAGGTAGGTTAATCAAATTTAGCACACCTTGTGCCTCCAAATTCAAGATAACTTTGGCTATCTCAACTTTTTTCCCAAACAGGGACCAAACAGTCTCTTGTTGTTCTAAGAACACTCTGAATTTCTTGAAGCTATGACTATTTTCAGTACAGCAAAAATTCAAACCTAACTAGTTAGAAGACAAACCAATTATGCATTATTTTATCCATGAAGTTACATAGTACAACAATTACAGATTACATTTAAATGGAGAGGAAAAACACTCAAATCAAATAGAATATGAGGTGATAAGTTTAGGTGTCAATCAGTTCCATATGCCGCCTTTTTCTTTCCGTGCGTCAAAACTAAGGATTGACACCAAAATCTAATGCTTAAATTGTTTCATTGGAAGAATTCTATTTCAAATCAATCTCGTGGGAAGTATAAATTTTACCCGAGGAGAAATAAAAGTATACATGCCTGATCCATCATATGGTTCAATCAAACTGAACTTGTTAAGAATGAAGAGCTTCCATATTAAACATTAGGAGTTTAGAAAGTATATGGCGGGTCTTCAGGCTTAAGCAAAAAGTTCACATTCTAGCTGTTTTCTTATCTTCTACTATCATGTGTGTAATTGTATCAAACCATAGCCGAGTCTTCAGGCTTTAGCGGAAAGTTTACAGCATAGCTGTCTTCATATCTTCTAATATCATGTGTATTTGTTTCAAACCATGCTAAACCGGTTTAATTAGAAACCAAGGGTTGACACCAAAATTTAATGCCTCAGATTCAGATGGTAGCGTTCTATTTTAAATCAATCTTATGGGAAAATTAAATTTTACATGCGGATAAATAGAAGTTATGCACCTTGTCCGCCATACCATTCCGTTCAAATGGCCATATTAAGAAGAATTAAAGGGCTTCCATCTTAAATACTGAGTAGCCAAAAAAAGTATATTGCGAGTCTATAGGCTTTAGCTAAAAGCCCACATCATAGCAGTCTTCTTATCTTCATATATCTTAAGGTCAAAATCAAAAAGATATATAAACACTTCGTTAAGATCAATCCAAGGGTGAAATAATGCTAGAGTCAAACATGAGTTGCACTCAGTAGTAAATGATATCTTTGAAATTCACACATCCTTGACTTTAATTTCTAACAGCCTTCGGATAACATACCAAACATATTAAACATAACAATGAGAAAAGCAAACATTATATCGATAACATCCATAAAATTATCCTATTGCTCATTTGCTCCAGTTGCTCTCCCACAAACAGACAGCAAACATTTAAAGCATCCTAAGAATTTAGCAACCCCCTACAAGGGCAAACTGTTACCCTGCAAACAAACACATAGATAACCAATAACGAGTTGCATCAACTTGACCCAAGAACGTTCCCATCTCACCCCTAACCGAACGTTTCCTAAATCATCCTCCAATATTATAAATATACAATTAAAAAGTGAACTGAAACCCCACTGAAAATAACATTTTTTAAGATGTTTATTAAAGAATTAAGAATTACCCACTTCGCAAATCTAATACCTCAATGATCAGTAATTCAAATGATTTCATTCATCAATTTTGCAAACAGTATTATTACCGTACACATTAGATATTGAGCAGTACAACTACATTAACCCCTGAACACTCAACTGTCAACAATATGTTGTGATATCTTCCGTGATTAATTATCCAAGGCCAGTTATACCTTTGTTGTATGCCTCACTAGAGGGTTGCTCCCCAAAGTACTTCTTGTACTGCCACGCAATTCTCAGTCCCTTCTCCTGCACCTCATTTCAAATACATAACTAAAACCCATCACCCCAAAAACAAAAGGAAAAAAAATTCATAGAAACTGAATACCTCTTGCGTCTCATTTTTAGAGGAGGAAGACGACGTAGCAGGAGCAGGTAGAGTACCAAGAAAGGCTCTTGGGTCATTGGAAGGACTAGCAAAGAGAAGAGGTTGCTGATGCACTAACCCTTGTGACATGAAATTCCTCAAAAGAAGAAGGTGGTGTGGAGCATCAACATCCTCCATCACCATCACTAGCGTCCCCAAAAGAAACCCACCGCCCAAAATCTCTACAAAGTCGAAATAATGCAATGAAATGAATCCTAAAATGATGCAAGAAGAAATACAATGAAAATGAGTTTATTACTGTCAAGGTCTGGCATGCCAGAAGAGACGAATGCGGTGCCATTGTGACCGTTCTTGACCCCCGCATGCTGCTGAAGAGAAGAAGATGAGAAAGACGAATGGTTACGAGAGAAACTGCTGATTCGGCCACTTCGAGCAGTAGTTGCCATGATTCAACTCTTGCTTTCCTTTGGTTTTGGTTTGGTTCGATTATAATAGCACCTGATCAAATTCAGGTACAAAACTAATAAGCTACATTGACATGTTAGTGGGCCTTTGTTTGCAAATCCCTAAATTTGCAGAATTATTGTTTCTATCAACTATCAAAGAGTAGATTTTTATGATCTTAGCTCAAATAGAATCCACAAAATCTCGAAACAATAGTTGATGTTACCGACCATATGAATCAATATTCATGAATATATCATGTGTTGATTTTGCGTGCACAATTAGTTAACTTTAAAGGGGCGTTTGGTACAAGGATTTTTTTTTTCCTGGGATTTATGATTCCTGGTATTTATGATTCCTGAAAATCATAAACACATGTTTGGTGGGTCTTAAACATCTCTGGGAATGTTAGTTGGAAACTTAATTTCCTATGTTTGGTTGAACTACATATTTCCTGGGAATGTTAATCTAATTGTCCAAAATACCCCTCTCAACCTCAAATAACAAAACAAATTGTTTGATGAAATATCTGAGTAAAAAGACTGATACAAATCTAGACCGCAAAATACAAACCTCAGGTCCAGCACTGCATAATAGTACAAACCATTTGCCAAAAGATTCATCGTTAGGTCTAATCATTTTTTTCATAATGAAGAATGACCTCATCTAAGACATCAGTTTTCCTGCTATTACTGAACTTCTCAGGTCACTTTCTGTCAAACTGCAAACCAAGAATCCTGATGTAATTCTGCTTATATGTACCAAGTAATACATTATCTGCTTACTTCCCCCCATCAATACTGAAGATGCAATCTGTGATAGCACCTCAATTGATTTACTTATCACTCTCATTCAGACGACATGACCTGCCATGTATACATTTGATACTAACATACGTACATAACCACATATGTACACAACCACACATGGGATGTATGCATGGGCGGATCTAGGGGGGGGCTGGGGTATGCTACAGCCCCCCCAACATTTGGTACTTGTTTGTAAAAAAAATTTTTGGGTATATTAGTATGGAATATATATATGCTTTAGCCCCCCCAAATATTTTTTAAAGCCCACCCCAAATATATTTTAAAGCACACTCCATATATATTTGAGCTTTTGGGCCAAGCTCAACTCTATTCTATCTAGTATCTATAACAACTTTACTTCTCTAGTATCTATAACAACTTTATATATATTTTGCATGTTACCTTGCGCAAATTTTTTTTCCAGCCCTCCTCACTTTTCAATCCTGGATCCGCCCCTGGATGTATGCATCTGTAAGTCGACACCACCCATAACTGTGGAAAACCTGGTTTAAGTATAAATGCACAATAACAGAACACTGTGGAACAATAACAGAGTACTCAGACAGTCTTGTGGAACAATTGATTATCAATATTAAGCTATATACATCTGCAAGTCGACGCCAAATGACAAGTTCCTGCAACCGGTCTAAAAACAAGTGAGCCAAATGGTACATAAGGGTTCGTGGCATCAGAAGTGAAGAATTACAACCAGTTAACAAGAAAACATTTATTAAGGAATTACCAAAACATTTAGAAACTAACTGCCACAGAACCAAAATTCAACAAGAGATGATGAACATAAAAACATTATGAAAAATTAAACAAATAAGCTCTTGTTCAAAATCTAAAAGGCCATTAACAAAAAAATTAAACAAACAATTAATCTGATGCCTATAAAATGGTCATTAACAAATTGTTACAAAAAATATTGGATCATGGAGGGAAAAAAATGGTATCAGAAAAGATAACAAGGCTCGTTCCTGAATAAAGATTTTTAATGGATTTATTTGATTTTGCATAATTATTTTTTCCATACAAAAAAGGCAACCTTCCAACTCTTGATGAACCCTAATTCAATATCAATGGCCAACTCTTGATGAACCCTAATTCAATATCAATAGTTGATTTGAAATTCAAAGCAGATACTTACAACCAACTCTTGATCGAAGCCGCGAGTGGATTGACGGCGGGACGACGACGGCGAGAACTTGATCGAAGGCGGCGTCAAGCTGATCGACGGAATCCACTCGAAGGCGGCGTGAATCTGATCGATTGGGTGCTTTGTTTTTTTTTGGGAGAAAGAGGGGATGGGTCAATTGAGGAGAAGAATTATAAAGATACAGGGATAGGGTTTTTTTTTTGTTGGGGGGGGGGGGGGGGGGGGGGGGGGGGGAGGGGGGGATTTTTTGCCGTCATAGGCCATTTTTTTATAGTATTTGCGTTTTTGGGCCAGGTCCCAAACTATTAGCGTTCGTGAGCTAGCCATTGCCACGTCGGCAGCAGCCGCTATTGGAAATAGCGGCCTCTTCATTTCGAGGTCGCTAATGGGAATCGCGACCTATGTTTTAATTTTTTTTGAATTTTTTGTTTGCCGTCGCTATTCCCACTAGCGACCTTAGTATAATGAGATTAGTCGGCTCGAATGAATGTATTAAGAAACTTAGCGATTCCTAAAAAGTTTTCCCCAAAAATTTAAAACTGAGGTCGCTATTGGGAATAGCGATAGCGACCCCAATAGCGACCTCAGTAGGAAACACAATCTACTTATTCTTTGTAAAATTTGCAAAATATTTTTATAACTAAGGCCTCTACTGGGAATAGCGACCTTAGTTAATAAAGGCCTCTATTCCGAATAGAGACCTTAGTTTTAAAAAATAATTGATTGTCATTTTTCAGAGAGCAAAAGCTCTCTAGATTTTGCTAAGTGCTAGAATACAACTCATTAAAGCTAAGGTCGCTAGTGGGAATAGCGACCTCAGATGGGGTCGTAATGACTTAAAAGCAATTAGAGGGCCCATCTGAGGTCGCTATTGGGAATAGCGACCTCAGTTGGAGGAGGTCGCTAGTGGCATTAGCGACCTCCTTTACACATACTCAGCCCAATCCCCTCCCGTACTCTACCAAGTGTGGGAGTACAAATTTGGTGGGTATGAAAAGGCCGCTATTCCCAATAGCGGCCGCTGCTGATGTGGCAGTGGCTAGCCCACGAACGCTAATAGTTTGGGACCTGGCCTAAAAACGCAAATACTATCAAAAAGTGGCCTAGTACGGCAAAAAATTCGGGGAGGGGGGGGTTCTAAAATTGTAATTTGTAATTTTAAATAAGTAATATTTTTCCACGCACTTGGAATATAAGAATTCCACCCCTCGTGGGAAAATTTTTGTAGGAATTTTGGAAGAAAAAAATTATTAGAATTCTTTTAGTTTTCTGAAAATTTTAATTTAAAAATTAGCATAGCAAACATGAGAAATTCTCAAGTTAAGATTGGAAACCAAAAAAAAAAATCCTTGTATCAAACGCCCCCTAAGATTAGGACGGTAATTATATCGATATAAAGCTCCCAAATCAAAACAATCCCAGCTCTCAACATCAAATGTAAATAAGAAATTTCAAAAAAAAAAAAAAAAGACTCAAATTCAACTAAAAAAATTAAATAAAAAAAAAATCCCGACATTAGAAGTAGATAATGCGCTAAGTGTATAAAAATGATATAATTCCAAAGCAACGAGAACTTAAGTTGCGAAAAATTACTAGTTCGATAATTGCTACAGAAGCAAAGAATCTGAATTTCGAGTTGTAGCCCAATCGTTAATCAATTAAGAGCACCAACGTCAGATCAGAGGAAAAAACTAGACTTGATTGGCGAAATTGAGCAGTTAAGAATTAGGGTTTACGATTTGGGAATTGAGAGGATGAAGAGAAGGGAGAGGGATTTGGGCCGGGCTATTGGGCCTAGACCTGGGTCTGGGCTTGTGCGTGTAAATGGTGGGCTTGAATCATCCTTTCCATATAATCAACAAAAAGTTATTCACCCAAACAAAGAAGTATGCTGTAATATTAACATATGTTACCCCCTAACAAATAATGTTTGAATATCATATTTACCCTTCAAAAGATGTATTTTCATATTTTTCTCCAACAGTGTGGACTATGTGCTCCTTTGAATACTGGACTTTAAATATGCACGGACTATTCTACCCTAACTTATGGCAGATGTTGTGGAGGTATATATGGGAGACAGATCTCTTCAACCTTTCTAGCTTAGGGTTATGACGATGAGGATATCGAGATCAGCTTGAAAATGGAGTAGTCGGGGTTACATGTTAGAAATAAGTGTATTAACATCATTTCTGAACCAGTTTTTGAGCAATTTTTTTTAGTAAGATCCTCAATGAATTATTGAGATATCTTTATTGATTTGTGTTCTCTTTCGAGAGTTGATCAAAATTATACATTCATTTGCTAAAAATATTTAAGAGGTGAATGAGAAATTGTCTCAAAGTGAGACGTTTTCATTTCTGAAAATGGGTTGAGGGAACATAGTTCCACATTGGAAAAATCAAAGGAATTAAAAGAGGATATATAATAACCTCTTTCTAAGCATTATAAGATAGCTAGATAAGAGGCTCTCTTTCGCGTGCGTAGGGGGTGCAAATCTCGAACCATATTTTACATGCTGCTCGTGTGCACCTACATGCTTCCTCTCTGTTCTGTTCCATTTTGTAAGTTCATTCGGTAATTCGGTGATAGAGTTTTGATGCTACCAATTCGAGAGCGTTACGGGGTGTTTGCGTGAACGCTCTTCGTCGTTGCATCCTAGGATATAGACGCCTCAGCTAGCTCCAGCACCCCGACGAGGCAATTTTTTTTTTAAGGAGACTGTGTGCTACACAAGCTTCGATGCTCATATGCTTTAATAATCATCTGGTTTGTAATTTTGTAAATTTATTTCCATTCAATTTTGTTTATTTGAAAGCTTTCTTCCTCTTCTCCTCTTCTGATTTTGTGCCTCTTAATCGTATTGGTTTCTTTTTGAAATATTTGTAAATAAAATCGCCATACTTTTATAACATTAGATGGGAAGGTGACTTGGCTTGTCGGTGGGGCCACTTATGTTCTCCATTGGATTTAAGCTAGAAGATATTGGGCGATCTGTTGGCCATATGTTCGGCACCAGCATTGTCTTTGCTTTATTTTATTTTATTTAGTTTTATTTGCTTACTATACTTTTTAAGGTTTTTGAACTTTGTTTCATTATTTTCAATTTTTTTTATAGGGAAAAGGTAGAATATGGCCACCCTGTTTCATTAATAATGTAACACCCCGAATTCCAAAATACAACTTAATTCGAAATTCCACATTATCTTTACACTTATTTCGTACAATTTTACAAGGAAATAAAAACTTTTCTTTCATCAGAGTTATATTACACTTGTACATTGTCACAGCAAAAGCAAATTTACAATAATTTACATGAAACAACATTTAAATCAATCTTGAGCAGCATGTACACTTCAATTGTGTCAAGCATCTTTACCCTGCATATAAAACTGTGGGCGCGTCAGTTTATTCAACTGACGAAATATTATACACGGTCATCCTCTTTATGCCGGAAACAGTATAACGATTCTCACTACTTAGCAAATCACAAACTTGTTCACAAATAAAGCTAAAGGGACTATCCTATTGATGTCGTGTTGTAAATGTGCACTTAGTCCTTAATGCAATTATTGTATTATATGACACTAATGCGCACTTGTTCAGAGTCTATGCAGCCCATACTACATAGGTCCGAGGGCAAGCCCTTAACCGTTCTTCATCTTGTAGGGTTCAATCCCTCGTCATAACTTAATCTGCTACTGTAACTACGGTAAGTATCCTAGATGTTTTCTGACTTACGAACTCATGTATAGGCACCCTGGAGGGAATCCCAACGCACTGTCACATGACTCATCATGCAGGCATCCTGTGGTAATTCAGCTCATATCATAGACATGACACCACCTGCAGTCGTCAAACACCCCACGAGCGTCGCCGCCGGGACGGTACTCTGGAGCAGTATCCACGCCCTATCATGACTCATCGTGGGACATCCTGTGAATACTCTCACGCCGTCAATCCAATGGCCTTCATACTCAATGTTTTTCTCTTACTTTCATTACATCTTCACTATGTATCTAATCCTTAGTTTAATTGAATCACGAATAAAATCAACCCTTAGAGTGTAGCACTTCCACTATACCGGTCTTATTCATTTAATTCGCATGACACAAATCTTGGTCTTCTCATTTCAAATCTCATTTCCACATTTCCTTTATTGCCGGTATAAGGCTTGGCTATGCCCTAATTCTCAATTTCAACTCATAATTACAATATCGAGCTTTTCATACTCATAAGGTCTTTTTATGATTAATCACAATTCATATTTCATAAGCATAGTATTCATGTATTCACATCTTTTATAACTCATCACAAACAATAATTCAATTTCACGTGCTATTTATAGGTAAGAATAAATTTCAACTAGTAGTAATCAATAATTCATGTATTCCACAAGACTATTATTTTCATTTTCAAATCTTACTACAAGCACAAAATAGAAGTCCAATTAATCGCATCAAGCACACTTTCAAAAATTTCTCATTACTAATTTTTCATCTTTTATAACTCAAAATTTTCATTTATTTTTCTTTTATTTAAAAAGACAATTTAATTTCAAAAGGAGGTCATTTCTTGCAAAAACCCCAATTTCTTAATCACACTTTATCAAAAGTTATATAAAATTTCTTATAAAGTTCTAATAATTTTTTAGTAATTAATCCCTATTTTTTCCAATTTTTATTCTATTTTTAAAAACTCAATTTAATCAAAAATCCACAAAAAAAAAACATTTTTTTCTAAACTCAAAACCCCCACCCAGATTCGAACCCACAATCAACGGTGAAACAGACAACGCACAAGACCAACACGCCAAAGCCACCGAACATTTAAACCATGGGTTATAATCCCTATGTATCTATTCTCAGCAATTTGGGTTTTTAACACAAAAAAAAAAAAACAAAAGCCTCAGGTATCGAACCCGAGAACCTCCCGCTTACTATAGTGACCGAAGGCACTGTCGACCAATTGGTCTAAGTGGACATATCACTTAGAAAATAATTAAAATGGATTTTGATCTTGCTCTCTGTTCATAACTATAATTAAAAAATTTCCAAAACAAAATTTCCTATTTTTCTCCTCTTTTGAAAATAAAAATTTCCAGAATGAAGATACATTCAATTCTACAGTAACCAGTATTTTTAAGGGTATTTTTAACTCTTTGAAACATATATTTTTGCCCTAGTTTATATTTTATAATCATAATGTCGAAATTCGAAAACCAAACATACTTCTTCAAAATTAAAGATAGTTTCTCACAAAATCACTACAAAAATGTTTTCTTTCTGATAATGTTTTTAGAACACAAAATCATCTTTATTAATGAATAAAATTTCTATTTTATTAATTAATTTACACATGATGCATTCAATCATTTGTTTGCAAAAATACATTCTTTTCATATATTCTAATACTCATATGACACATATAACAATGGAGAATTCTACCACAACAATTAACAATCATCTCTTAATAATTTATTCCATCAATTCATCTCTAATATATCGTTCTACTTTAATACTTTAATCAACAAACATGGTTCTAACCTTTTACTAGTTAATTCACATAATTGCATTAAAACATACCTAGCATGCATACTATCATTAGAAGCAATGAGAACATTCACTTTTACTCATAATAAATAAATCTAGCAATCAAATTAACATGCATATACTAGTTTATCAATTCGCCTCTAATTAGGCAAGCATGAATTTCATTTCAACTAGTTACTTTCTAATAACAATTCAATTCATTCCTAATATGATTTCTGCCTTAGAAGTCATGAGAAACACCCACCTCTTTGAAGAAAAAGCCAATTAAAGTCCCTAGAGTCCCCTAGTTAGCGAGAGAGTGTTTTCTCCTCCTAGATTGCGGTGCAAAAGAACCTCCTTATCCTTACTTCCTTGCCAAACCGAGAGCTCCTTGTGCGGGGAATGATGGCCGGCCTCCAATGGTAGGGACACACACACACTACTCACACCCACACTAATATGTATCTCCTATATAGTTTCTTCCTTCAATGATTTCTCAGTGTAGAATACATGGGGGGGGGGGGGGGGGGTATTTATACTAATTCTAGGATGGATTGGAGGGCTAGGATTCATTAGATAGTTAAAAGATGGATGGCTAGGATAGGAGGGGAAGTTGTAGCAACCACCCACACTCAAATAAACTACCCATGCACACACACACCCACTTTCCATGATCCCAAGCATACCCGGCCTACCAATGGTGTGCATTGCACACCACGCGTATGCACGTGCCTTCTAGTACCCCCTATTTGAAGTTTGTACAAATTTTAATTAATCAATTGTTCACATTTTGTGTCTATATGACAAGTGTGACAATTTAATTGATTAATCAAATTTGTGGGCTTCACAATTAGTGGGCTTAAGCTTGTGGGCCAAAAGAATAATAAAATAAAGAATTATTAAAGTGGGCTCAACTAAGAAAATAATTGTTTTAGGCTTTAGAAAATAGGATTTTAGAAACATAAAGGAAGAAAATAATTGTTCATACTATAAAAATAAAAATAAATAAATAAATGTACACATGAAATTTGCACGTGCACAACATGTGAAAATCAATATTTTTTATTAAAATGAAAGTTTAGGGTATTACAAATAAAAACTTAACGAAACAAACCCAGAGTACTGGGCCAGACATTATTTTCATATTAACAAAGTACAGTGGCCATACATTATATTTGTCTCAAAAAATAAAAGGAAACCTATGGTAGTTTATTGAAAAGGGCAAAAGCCAAAGTACCTCCCCAACGTTTGGCCCGAGTACAAAATGCTCATACAACGTTTGAAAAAGTACAATAAATCCATTTCTCTGTTAACTTACCCCCATCCGTTAAGTTATAATTATTAAATTACTTTTTTACCCTTACCCTTTCATAATCAAACATCCTCTTCTTTTTTTATTTTTCTTCATTCCTTTTTTTCAAATTTCGATCGATCTGTCGATTGAATAAATCAGAATTCTCATAAACCCTTGCCATGGCCATGAAGCTCCTCATTCTCCTACTTGTGTTGCCGCTTCTTTCTCTGCAATCGATGGTCCTTTCTCTTTCTTCATCTTCCCTCACTCTTGTTCTCGTTTTCATTATTTAATGAATTTTTTATTTTGATTTTTTTTGTTTGATAAATTTAAGCAGAGGATAGGGGATCTATCGCCTATGTGTGAACTTAAGATTTGTTGTACAACCTAATTTTAAAACCATCCTTCCCTCTCCCTTGGACCTAAGATATCCTCTGCAAATAAATATAAAAAGTGAAATTAATACCAAAGCGGGATTGCACGTGCACAGGGGCGAAGGCAGAACAAAATTTTCAGGGGGGCCAAGAAAAAATTCTATAACTATATATAAATATATAGGTAATTTTTTATAATTTTTAGGGGGGCCAAATAATAAAATTTAATAGATGTAAGGGGTTTTTAAAAAAATTTCAAAAAATTTAAGGGGTTTTTCAAAATTTTGGGGGGGCCCGGGCCTCCACATAGCTCCGCCCCTGCACATGCAGTATCCAATAATATTCAGTTATTCTATCACCGTCTGCTCTTCAGCTTTAAACTATCCTTACAAAGACTGTTAATTTATAGTAGTAATAGAGGACAACAAGTTATTTTAATATAATTATATTGGAAACGTACTGATCGAGAAGTGAAATACATTTAACTAGCTATGAGCAGAGGCCAAGTCATTTTACAATTATATTGGAAAAATAACATACATTTAACTAGCTTAATATATTTTGAGGTAGGGCTTCTCTACCTTTCTTAAAATAAAAAAAATACAGAATAGACATACATTATTTGTGCAGTATAATTTACATGTTCAATGGGCATTAATAGTTACATTATTCTTGGCAACAATCTAAAGTTATTTTGAAGTCATGTTTTTACAACAATTAAATGTAAATTAAACGCACGATGCTTTTTAAGGATGAGTTCTGCATTTTTATCCATAAATTTAAATGAGAACTCTGATTTATTCGATCGACAGATCGATCGGAATTTGAAAAAAAGAATGAAGAAAAAGAAAAAAGAAAGAAGATATTTGATTATGAAAGGGTAAGGGTAAAAATGTAATTTAATAATTAAAACTTAACGGATGAGGTTAAGTTAACGGATAAATGGGTTTAGTGTGCTTTTTCAAACGTTGATTGGACATTTTGTACTCGGGCCAAACGTTGGGGGGTATTTTGATTTTTGCCCTATTGAAAAAATTGTCTATAGTTTATGATATTTTCTCTTATAAATAAAAAAAAGTTTCACTTATATAATTTTACGTTGTATAAAATACAAAGTAATAAAGTTATAACAGTTATCTTAGAAACACCTAAAGTATATAACAGTTTTCGATAATTTAACCTCAGATATTCATACAATGAGGATTGCATAATGTACAAAAATCTTAATCTTATGGCCCAATTAATGAGAAATAGGTTCAAATGGGTGATGCAAAACAAAATTTCCAAATATCTGTATGCTACATTTGCAAATAAATCCACCTTTTCGAGATACCCATGAGCCCATAAAAAGGAATTCAGACCATCCCCAGTGATTTAAATCACCTGAAAGCATCCATAGTCGTTTGCTAAATTTCTAAAATTTTCATTTTTTTTGCAATCGGAAGTTTTGCAGTCGTTTGCTGTTTATCCACATTTGACAAAACCGCTACAGCCCATTGCTATATATGAGAGGCGATTTGAGAATATACGTATTATGAATGACGGATCTTGAAGATCCGTTCCAAATATTTTTTTTTCTTTTTTTTAATGGGACAAAACTTGAAGTTCCGTCCGTCGAAAAATAGCACATATTCAAAATAATTATTTCTTTTAAAAAAGAATATTTTAGTGGGAATTTTTTTTTGGGCCTTGGATGGCTCATGAAGATCCGTCCGTGAAATAGGGAGAAGAAAATTTTAGTGGGAAAAAAATAATAATAATAAAATAAAATTGGGCCATCCGTCCTTGCTAAAAAAAAATCGCTGCTAAATTCTTTTTATCTAATAAAAAACTGCAGAATTTTTTAAAATTTTGTGGGAGGGATCAATTTTTTTGTTGTTGTTGCTATATTATAGTATTTTACCGCTAACAGCAAACGCCAATTGCTATATATATAATATATATTTTGCTAATTTTTAGTCAACAATGACTGTGGATGCTCTGAGGGTTTATATGCATTATCCAACCACAATGGAGAAGCACTCATGGTGGAGAATCATGCAGGTGTTGTGAATGTTTCCCTCTTCTTCTATATGCAATTTTGTTTAAATTGAAGAGTGAAAAAGTTCAATTAATAACTACAATCAAAACATGGATGATTATTAGAAATACATGTATATTGAAGGGCCGCGGAAAGGTCAACCGATACAAAAGGTTGATATAGGTTGTTAATTGAGTGTTGGTTATAATAGATAAATTATAACATTTAAAAGAAGTTATAAGTTAGAGCGTCAAAATATAAAATCCATTTATCTAAGACTATTAGTTTACACGTGCGATGCACGTTTTAATAAATATAGTTTTTTAAAATAAAAGTTTAGACGTAGTCTTAATTTGAACATAGGACCTCCTTTATAATAGTTATGCACGTGTGTTACATGAATTGGTAGAATGACAAAATATTTACAAATGGCATAAGGCCTTCTTCCATTATAATATTAGAGATTGTGGAGAAAGTAACAAGCACAGGACAAGTGATAAAAGCATGATAGTCGGAGAAACTTAATTCGGTAACAATGGATTATCACAAACTCAATATATGACAGTGGCACCAATATATTCTCGTAAAGATGGATTTTGCATCCTATCTTTGAATTTTTTTACCAAACTATCCCTCTTTTTGTTTGTAGGTATCCACCAAACTATCCCTGTTTGAAAGTTTAATACCAAAAAGTTCCTATCACTAACCGAGTTAGCGCCCCCAGTAATATTCTCCGCGTTATCTCAGTTAGCGCGTGCTAGAGGATATCACTTTTCCCCTCAAGTAGGGGTGTGCAAAAAAAACGCACCAAATATAGACACGCTAATTCCGTTAGCGTCCCTCTTTATACCACTCGCGCTAACAGGGTTAGCGTGATAGGTAGACAGTAGGGGACACTACTCCTCAAGTAGGAGTGTAGGCAAAAAAATTCCAAGTATAGAGACGCTAACCCCGTTAGCGTTCATCTTTATACCAAGTGCGCTAATGGGGTTAGCGAGTGTCGAATGGGTAACGCTCGCTATCTCACTGCCAAACAACATAGCACGCTAATCCCGTTAGCGCGCCTGGTATAAGGAGGGACGCTAACGAGATTAGCGTGTCTATACTTGGAATTTTTTTTGCCTACACCCCTACTTGATGACTAGTGTACCCTGCTGTCCACCTATCACGTTATCCTCGTTAGCGCGAGTGGTATAAAGAGGGACGCTAACGGAGTTAACGGCCCTGGTATTTTGTGAGTTTTTTCGCACACAATTACTTGAGGGAAAAAGTGGTATCCCCTCGCACACGCTAACTGAGATAGCGCAGAGAATATTACTGGGGCGCTAACTCGGTTAACGATAGGGACTTTTTGGTATTAATCAAATAGGGATAGTTTGGTACATACTTACAAAAAGATGGATAGTTTGGTTAAAAAATCCCTATCTTTGGTGTATTAGAAAAGGGGGTGTGTGGAGGTAGATCTTTTAAGGAAGTTAGGAGTGGGAAGCACCCCTCTCCATAACACATAATTTAAACTTTTTTAAGTGTATGGAAATATATATATATATACAGAATATGACAAATTATTTATTAACACCCATAAAAAACAAATAAAAAAATTTGAGAAACTCAACTTATATGCATTTTATCATATCTCTAAAAATCTCTAATATCTAATTTCTAATATTAGAAAGGGAGAAGACCTTAGTGTCATTTGTAAATCTATCAACGCATGCAATGTACATGCAGAACTATTACAAAGAAAGTCTTAGATTAAAATTTATACCTCATTTTGACTTTAAAAAAAATATATTTAATATGACATACGAAGTCTTGGGTTCATTTGACTCTAAAAAAATTAGATTTATTAAGACGTATATTGCTTGTGTAAATTACTTGTCTTTATAACTAGAAAGATGGAATGAGGTGGTTGTGTTGATTACAACAAAAACATATACATTGTAAATGCTAAAAATAAAAGTCAGGAATTAAGATTTGTTTCTATCAGAAAGAGGTTTTTACTATTTATTGATCGATCGATCGATCCTTTTAACATTGAGTTGTTTAATTATTCATACATTTTCTTCAAAGCTTTACTTTTAAAAATATCTCAATATCTCTGAATACTTAATTCCAAAGTGTAAATCTATTTGTCCAGGACATACATATAGTTTTGTACATTGACACAAATAAAAGAGTCAAGTACTTCCAACATTTTTTGTCTAGATAACCTTGGATTCCTATTTGTCCCAAAAAAGAATATGCGCACGAATGAACGGATTGAATCTTACTGGAATCTCTTGGTCGTGTGAATGAATCTTTGGGTATAGTCAAAGTTTTAATAATGCTTAGTGCTTAATTAAAGTATCATTAATTGACTAATGTAACTTTAAAAGTTTAGAAGCTTGTGCCAACCATTTGTTCAACAGTGACCTTAGATAAGAGTGTGGGATACGGATGTTCCCCAATATAAAATGAATAACTAATGGGATTTAGATAAATTAAAGATTATTTCATATACACCATGCACATTTGATAATTTTAAATAAACCACTCACAAATCTCTAATTTTATATATACCTCTAGCAATATAGATTGTATTCTAAAAAATATATATAAGCAAGTTTTAAAAATATAATTCAAGTTTGTCGTGCAGGAGGGGACACGCCTGTTTTTGAATTGGTTAATAATCTCTACTACTATAATGGAAAAATGCCTTAGTGTAATTTGTCCTTCTACCAACCTGTGCAACACGTGTACCTGAATTTTTACTTTTAAAAATAAATATATGTATTTATTAAGCCGTGCAACACACGTGTAAATTACTAGTCTGAATTAATTTAATTCATTTTTTTAGAGTGATGTTCACATTATTAATTAATGTTTATAAAAATATAAAATTATGGGTTGTTCATTTATAATTAACAAATTTATGGGTGGCTTCCATGGAAAAAACCTAAAAATTAAAAGGTGATTAGTTAGTGAGCCTTTCATTTTCATAGAAAAGGTTCAGCAGAAAAAGAATCTGTGCGGCGCTGCACCTACATGCCAGAATATATACGGCTAGATGTGAAGGGGACACGAATCTCAAATCATTCCCCTCCCACTTTGTCAATATTTGATGATTCAGATGGTGTTCTATAAGAAGATCGTATGCGCTCTCTGCATATGAATTTTTTGGGGGGTGCCTCTAGGCGTCACGCTTGATATTTGCGTTGGATGTAGACCCCATTTCATTACATTACACTACATTACTTAGTTGGGTGTTTTCTTTCTTGTCCACTACCACCACTAGAAGTCTAGTACTACTTCCAACTCCCAGCCGGCTAACTCCAAAATGGAGCCGTCTTTAGTCTTTGAATAACCTTTTCGGTTGTCATTGTTAAAACTAGACCTGGCAAACGGGCCGGGTCGGGTACCCATGGGTACGGGTTGCTTGACCCACGGGTCCAACGGGCCGGGTCGAAAAGTAACCGCAACTTTTTTTAAAGTTTTTTTCCAACCCGGACCCGGCCCGCGGGTACCCACAAGTACCCATGGGTACCCGCCAATATTTCATTGTTTATTTTGAGTTTGTTTTGGGGTTTTTAAAAAAAAATTAAAAATTTATTTTAATTGAATAATTGATTAAAAACATTAGCAACATGCTATCATTTTTAAAAAAAAATGTAAAATATAAAATTGAATAACTGAAACAACAACAAATGTAATCAGGAATCAAGAACGATAAGTTAATAAGCTTGTTGTTTATTATTTTTTTATGCTTCTTGTTCAAATAAATATATATATCATCATTCAAAATCCAACTAGCATTTCAATTTATCATTTCATCAACAAAGACAAAAGAGCAATAATTTGTTCAATCATGAAAAGAAAGAGCAATTATTTTTCAAAGTATACAGACATAATTGAGTCTAAACAAAATTTAAACATAATCAAAAATACAATTGCAAAATCAAAACAATGAAACCATATGACAAGTTTCTAAAGTCTTGAAATTAATTACATTAAAAACAATAAACCAAATAAAATTCAAACTCAACACACTCAAATAAATTACAACTCAAGTTGATGAGTATTTAATTTAATTTAATTTATTTAAATACATGGGTACCCACAGGTACCCGTGGGTATAACCGACCCGACCCGCGGGTTCACGGGCCGGGTAAAAAAGTAACCGCTCATTTTTTTTCAAAATTTTCCTTACCCGTACCCGGCCCATACGGGTACACCCGTGGGTACCCACGGGTCACGGGTCAAGATTGCCAGGTCTAGTTAAAACACCTTTATATTACAGAGTTTCGGAGTGAAATTTTGTAATTTAAACATCATAACATATTTTTTCTAAGAAAAAATTGGAGAACAGGCAGAGGGTGGGCTACTGGGCATATTTAGAAATTCTAAAGAAATTTGCTTGGGTGGATGGGTTCACGGACAGATTCGAGTCGGACTAGTTAGTGACCGAGCTCGAGCTCGATAAAATATCGGACATAATAATTTGTTTGTATTCGGTTCATATAACAGTTCGGACGGTCTACGGTCGGACCACTTCTCGAGCCGGACTCGGACGGACGACGGACCGTCCTGTTCGTTTTACACCCCTAATAACAGCAGACCAAGTTAGGGGTGTAAAATGAACAGGACGGTCCGTCGTCCGTCCGAGTCCGGCTCGAGAAATAGTCCGACCGTGAACCGTCCGAACTGTTATATGAACCGAACTCGAACAAATTATTAGGTCTGATTCTTTACCGAACTCGAGGCGAACATAAGTCCGTCCGAGTATTATTGCGGTCCGATACTTTATTGAACCGAGTCCGGACTATAAAAATTTTGTCCGACCTAGACCGAGCCGGACATAAGCCCGTCCGAGTAGATTTTCGGTCCGAGCTTGAACATATGGTTGTCCGATCCCGTCCGGTCCGATTTACCGCCCTAGACCAAGTTAAAACTCATATCACTGTTCTTTTACGGCCGATTGTTATTGGCTAACACTGATTATTGTCTACTAACTTCATCACCTGTCACCGTTAAACATCTTCCAACTGCAGTGATCACCTCCATCGCTTCATGCACTGTTGTACATTTTTCAGACACTTTTTTTTTATTTGGTTGTGACTTTGGTCATTCATCACTTAAAATCACCGGCTGTGATTTAATTTTGATATACATAAATACTACATGAATACCACCAGGTTGGTTATAATGTTAGCGCAATAGCTGCATCACGAAGTTTAGTTCTTTATTTAAATAGTTGTCATATAGTTTGGAATTTTAAATATATGGTTGAAATTTTGTTAAATGGTTTATGTAAGGGAAAGTTTATTTTTAAATACATGGTTGAGATTTCAAGTAGAATTTCATGAATAGTTGATACAGTTAGCATTTTCAAATATGTGGTTGAGATACAAAATTCAATTCCAACAGAATATTTATCATATGTTATAAGAAATACTGTATATAACGCGAATTTATAACTTGTCGTCACAAGAAAAACCATCTGCAGTTGAGATTCATTGGATTACTTGAAACATGAATTAAACATTTATATAATTCCGACATCACAATAAAAACCATATGTTACTAGACGATTAGCCGAGTAAGATGATGAGATTATTAGGGCTAGTTTGTTAAAGCTGAAGCCAAAGCGGACGCCATACCTAATTTCAAATCCAGCTAATTCTTACCCTTCCCGTCCGTCCAAATACTGTTCCTTCTATTCTCTCTCATTTTTTTTTTCCATATTTTTTTATTTTATTTATTTATTTATTTATTTATTTATAATAACCTGACACTCCCCAATTCAATCTAAAGCCTTTTTTCCTTCTTTTTCTTCGAATCGAAGCAAGGAGAGGAGATTGAAATAGAGAGATTGCGATTGATTGCAACGAAGAAACAGTCTCCATTTTCTCTCTCTCTCTCTCATTGGTATGGATTAATCACTTTTCACCAGTTGTGTTTGATTTTTGATATGGGCTTTGGACGAAAGATTGGATTTTTATGTTGCCCATTTAATTTTTTTAATAAAATTATAAATATTTTACTTTTTATGCTTGTGGAGCTTTGTACATTGATGATGATCAATTCTTGAGAATTGTAGGAATTTATTTTTATTGTTTCTGTAGTTAATCTTGATTGCCTTAGTTGGAATTAGGGTTTTTTTTGGTTTCCCAATAGAATTTCTCTGCATGTAGTTTGATAGTTTGTAGTTGTAGCTTTTGAATGCAAATTTACTCTTTTGAGTGGGTTATACTGTTTGCATGAATTTTCTTTGTTGTGTATGTGGAGTTTATTAACTCCTAGAAGGTTTGCATGTTGTTTGTAGATGCCAAGGGTTGAATTTTTTGGTTAAGTTGTAACATGTGATGGATGGTTTGTGACAGACAGATTGGTTGAGTGCAATTGGGGAATTATATGGATAAATTCCTTTCTGTGAGTTAAATAAATGAGGGATATGTATGTTAGTAAAGTTAGCCGAGCTTCAGTAGTTTTAGTTTATCACAAGGAATTTAGTTTAATAATAATAATAATTATTGTTATTATTATTTTAATAGTTGCTACTCGCGCAGGTTTTATCTAAGAAAAGAGAAGAAAAAAGGAAAAAGAAAGCTTACACAACTTGAGTGTGAGTATTGATTTTTAGTACTTGAGAGGTGAATCATATACTTCTTTTCTAGACTCCAATTTTGGGGGCTTTTACTTTGGGCCGTTAGCGCTGCTTTATAGTGAGATTATTAAGGGCTCATATATTAGCTTAGAGCTTAATGCATTTCCTTGTAACCATTAAATCTTCTAAGATGTTTTAACACAATTTAGGGGGAAAATGGATGACGAAGTTAGTTAGGATTATGACAATCAACCTTTTCCCGTATTTTCTTAAATCAGAAATTTTGTACTAAATATTAGATTTTTTTGGTTGTTTTAGTGAATATCAGGTAAACTGCCCTCACTGAAAATTTTAATGGAGTCTGTAGTATGTTCCCAACCTTGATATGATGTGAAACAGCTTAGATAAATTTAATGGATGAGATTGGTGCTGAATCATTTGAATAGTAATAATATGGAAAAATGTTCAATTCTAACACTGCTCTCTTACCAGTCTCAATTTTTTGGGTTCATATTCAGGGTAAAGGGATGGATGAGCCTTCTGGACACCCATCTATGTCAACAGGTGCTGTGACAAATAAGATGTTTTTTTTCCTTTTCTTTCTTGTTATTTCACAATAAATCTTGTATTTTCTATAATAATGGTCTTGAACAGGACTCTCAAGTACTTCAACAATGAATATTACTCCAAAGGTTGAGAAAAATGTTTGGGAAATATCATCTAGATTCAATGCAAATGGGCCTAGTGATACTAGCCTCTTTTCGAGTTCATTGCCTGTTCTTACCCATGAGAAATGTATGCCACTTTTTTACTTTCGTCATACAAACTTCTATGTAAAATTTAGTTTCCTGATTCTTTCCCCCTTTTACTTTCAGTGAATTTCATAGATTTAGAGAACAGGCCTATTGAGGATGCCTCAGCTGAGCTGCATAAACTCACAAAAGATGCGGATGATACAGAATCTGTTGGAATCTTGTTACCTGATGAGGAAGAGCTCTTTGCTGGCATCGCTGATGATTTTGATTTTAGTGGACTCCCTGATCAAGTGGTGGAAGGTGAAGAATATGACCTTTTTGGTAGTGGAGGGGGTATGGAGTTGGATTTTGATCCTACTGAGAATCTTGCTGCTAGTATGTCAAAGACAAATATAAATGACGGATATTTGGGGAATGGGAGTGTTCAACATAGCATTCCAAATGGAGTTGGTGCAGTTGCTGGTGAGCATCCTTACGGTGAACATCCATCAAGAACATTGTTCGTGAGGAATATCAATAGTAATGTTGACGACTCGGAATTGCGATCTCTTTTTGAGGTAAACTGTTTTATGCTGCAGATCATCTTGTGAATTTCGTCTTAGGCCTTGGTTTGAATTATTATAAAGAGTTTTTTTTTTGTTGTTGTCAAGAATGTGTGATTTCACTCAATATCTCGAAGAGTATAAAGTTTTTTTATCCGACGAAAGCTGTAAGCAGGGCCGGCCCTGGGGGTGTGCTAGTGGTGCAACCGCACAGGGCCCCCGATTTACAAGGGCCTCAAAATTCAGTATACTATATGAATATTAAGAAATTAAAATACTATTGTATTAATAGTTAGTATTGTAGCTCAGTTGATTAAGAATCATCAAAAAAGTTATAAATGGTTGTGGGTTCGAATCAAGTCGGTGTTTTTTTCCTTTCTTTTTCCATGGCAATTCAAATGCACATGGTCAGACTGGGTGTTTGACCAAATTTTTCAGGGTAGTCAGCTGGCTACCCAAATAAATAAGGAACAAAATAAATTTCCAAGTTAGTGCTAAACCCAAACCCTAATCCGTATTTGCTATAAATACCGATGCCGATGCTCAGAATTTCCAACAAAAGAAGGAAAATAACCCTATTCTTCATAAAATTTTCACTTCCTCACAAATAAATCAAAGGTTCAATCTTTATAATTTTTTCATTGATACAACATCATCTCTCTCACTCTCTGTAATTGATTATTATCTTCCAAACTTCAAAGTCTGTAATTCTCAAAGGTAATTTGCTGCGTTTTTTTTTCCTTCCAGAGATGTTATTCAATTGAGTTAATTATTTGTGCAATCATTCTTGATATGAGTCTATCAGATTTAGGGGGGTCTAAACAAACTGAAATAAGAAATTAGAATTGCCTTTTAAAATATACTTTTGTTTGAACATCTTAGTTATATTTTGTTTTATGGAACAATAAAGCCATAAAACAATAAATCGATAATAAATTTTCTTATATTAGGTCCCATTTTTAAGTTTGGCACATGGCCTCTGATTTCCTAGGACCTGCCCTGGCTGTAAGCACTAAGCACCTTATGAGGTGTAGTGGGAAAGGGAAAAAAATCAAATTTTGGAAGAGTTACTGCCTTGGCCCAAAATACTATTCAGTTAGTATTACAACTTGCAAAATTATAGGTTTAAAAGTACTTTAGAGTCGAAAAAGATGCTCCTTCTCTTCAAAAGTGAACGATAACCTTAAAGTTTTTCTTGTTTATATGTTACCATTCTTAGTTAAGGAGTTTGGTGTGTTTCCCTCTAATTTAGATCATGTTCGAAGACAGAAAAATTAGTAATGAGATGTCAATGCTCGAAATAGTAGATACGTGTAAAGGAAACAAATTGTAACTATTGAGTTTAGATCTTGGACCATGTGGAGAATTCTGATGTTTTTCCATTCATAAATTCAATATTTAGATCAAATTTATCTTACTTCAGATTTTACTTATTTGAAAGTGATTGCATATTAAGATGTTTCTTTTATTTGTTTACTTGTAGCAATATGGGGATATCCGTACTCTTTATACTGCATGTAAACACAGGGGATTTGTCATGATTTCATACTTTGATATTCGTGCTGCTCGAAGTGCTATGCGTGCATTGCAGAATAGGGCTGTGCGACGAAGAAAGCTTGATATTCACTTTTCAATCCCAAAGGTTTGATATATATATATATATATATATATATATATATATATATATATATATATATATATATATATATATATATATATATATATATATATATATAGGTCTATTCGTATGTTGATTTATGCTTTTTATCAGCAACCTAACCTAACTAGTTGCCTTTTCCATTTTCGCCGTTTTTCAGGAAAACCCTTCTGACAAAGATATAAATCAAGGAACTCTTGTTATTTTTAACTTGGATCCATCTGTTACAAACGAGGACCTTCGGAGAATATTTGGGATTTATGGGGAAGTGAAGGAGGTTGGTCCTTCCACTATAGGTTTTTTTCTCCTAGTATTTAACAAAAAAATATATTAACAAAGTGATCCTGTTTCAAAATTTAACAGATAAGGGAAACACCACACAAGCGGCATCACAAGTTCATTGAGTTCTATGATGTTCGAGCAGCTGAAGCAGCTCTTAGAGGACTAAACCGGATTGAAATTGCTGGCAAGCGTATTAAACTAGAACATAGTCGTCCTGGTGGAGCACGTCGCAAGTAAGTTGTTCATCTAAAGCATATGTGATATAAACTTAACCTTAGGTAGAGAATTTCCAACAATATTAAAAGATTAAGTTTACCAACATGTAGTACAAATTAAGTTAGAAAATTAAAACTAGTAGTTGGTTGGATTGGTTTTCAAGAAATGAAATAAGTTAGCAACCCCAATTAAAGATCATGCCTAAGATTCAATGATTATACTAAAGCGTTCTTAGCAAGTAAAATATTCAATAATGATTTGTATGCTATTAGGCAAGTAAAATCACACACTCAATATTTGTGGATGACAAATAATTCAGATAATATTATAGAAATGATAGGCAGTACCACAAATAATGGAGGAATGAAAAGAATTTACTGAGGTTCGATGAACGAGTCGTCACCAAATATGGAGAGGAAGAAGAAGCCACTAGTTGACGTCAATGACATTGTACTTCTCCACAAATCATGCTTGATATGAAGATTGGGGTTAGGGTTTGGATGAGGGTTTGGGAATTAGGGTTTAGAATTTGACTTGAAAATTTGGGGATTAGGGTTTCGGGCTTAAGGGGAATTTGGAAATTCGGATTGGGGCAGGTTGCGGGGGTGTTGCGGGGGTGATGGAGGGGCGGATAGGGCTGGTCGGTGGTGAAGGGAGGCAACAACAGGGTCAGGGGGGTGCTAGAGGGATCATGCGGGATGCCTGGGGTGGAGAAGGAAGGGCGTAGTGATTGACAGGAGCGAGGATGGGTGCGGGTGGTCAGGTGAGGGGAGAGAGGGAGTGGATGATGGGGTGTGAGGCTTTGGCTGGGGTTTCGGGAGGAAGGAGTGAAGATACGAGGTGTTTTCGGTGGGTGTGGGGTTTTGGGAAGAGAAGAAAAAGAGAAGAGGGAGAGAGAGAGAGGGGGGGGGGGGGGGGCAATGAATAAGGGGGAGGATGGGGTGTAGTTTAGGGTTTCTCACAATCCCTAATAATCTCTTAAGGTACACGAGAGGGATGAAGAGCAAAAACTCAACACACAATAATTTTGTAATCAATCATAACATATCTTCTCATTAGTCTAAAGGCCTATATTTAGGCTCAAAACAAATTGCCAAAATATATCCAATGTGCTAAAAATAAGGGTGCAAATAGCAAAACTGCTACATATGCCAAAACAAATAAAAATGCTGAAATAAAAATAACTAGGCTAATAAAATAGCCATCCTAGACGATGCCTGCGCTGATAGAAGCGCCCAAAACGTCTCGAACCGATGTCCTCATCAATATGTATACCACTTTTCTATTGTCATCACCTTTCACTCTTTTTATTTACCATATTGATCTTGCTGGCCAGCGTATTAAATTGGAATGAAGTTAGCTCAAGCAGAACTTTTCATATAGATACCCTTTTTCTTCACTCTTGTTTACCATCATAATACTTGCAATTATTTTGTCCCAAGCATATAGCTTTATCCTAGATATTTACCTTATTTTTCTGCCTGAGCTTTAGCAAACTGGCATTTATGTCTTAAAAAATGGCAATTGTGGAAGTTTGAAAAGAGGGGTTATCTTTATTTAAGACTTATTTCATAATATGTGGTTAAGCTATGGAGCAAGATATTCCACAAACTATGTGGCAATAGTTTTACAGATGATTGCCAACCTGACATGAAGCCCAAAGTACTCGCATGAAGATGATAATGGGGAATAGAGTTGAATCTGTTAGCCTTCTCACATATGAGACAGGCAAAGTTGCTTAAAATATTCGGCAGATCCAGTGTGCATGTCATACAGTGAAATTTTGGGAGCATTAGTTATGGATGAGCTCCCTGCCATATTTGAGCATTAGTTCTGGATGGGCTTACTATCAATAGTGTTATGCTGATATTGTATCAATTAATTCAATTTGGGTGGTTTCTAAACTAGAAAAGTGGAGAAACAACATTAGATTGTAAAGCTTTTAGTATCATTTTGTTGAAAATGGCGTAGATAAACTGCCACTTTAATAGTTATACAAGAAATGAGAGCATACTGCATGAGGACTGAAAACTACCTACAATAGTTAATCATTTTGGTTGCCAATGATAATTTATTGTGTGGATGGGGTTTTATCCATTCTTCTAATGGTTATGCAACTTGCATTCAGCTTGATCCAGCAGTTGAACCAAGACCTTGACCATGATGAAACCAGAAGCTACATTCATCAAGTGGGTTCACCTGTACCCAACTCTCCTCCAGGTACCTTTATTATATATTACAATCTTTTGCCATTATCATTTTGGTTTTCATCTGTGGCCTAATATCAAGTTAAACACAGGTTTTTGGGCATTCAATAGCCCAAGTGATAATAGCCCACTGCGACCACTAAGCCAGTCTCCAACCTCAGGATTAGGCTCTATGCTACCACCTCTTTTGTCAAATTCTGTCAAAATTTCACCAATTGGGAAAGAACAAAGTCTGAGAATTCCATTTCAGCAGTCTCATTCTTTTCCAGAGCATAGTGGGATAATGCCAACATACATGACTTCAAATTCTGCGAATTTGAATTCCGTTGGTCCCCCAACTTCAGGTGCATCTCTTGGAACTCTTACTGGAGCTCAATTTCTTTGGGGAAGCTCGACTACTTATTCCGACCGAAACCAAACTTCTGTTTGCCAAAAATTGCCCATCGGGCACTCATTCACGACAAATGTGCAGGGCAGAGGCTTCCCTTATTCAATTCGTCAAGGTTCAACCTCCATTCCTTCATCTTACCATCATGTTGGATCTGCGCCATCTGGAGTCCCCTTTGACAGACATTTTGGGTTCGGGCATTTCCCTGAATCGCCAGAATCATCTTTTATGAGCCAGCTTCCTTTTGGTGGTTCGGGCATGTCCTGTAATGAAGGAAATTTGTTGATGAGTATGGGTTCTCATGGACGTTCTATAATTCCAGGAATGCCACCTAGATTGGGACATATATTACCTGGTAGCTCCCCATATAGTGGATCTGGTTCTGTTGGTACTGAGGGTTTCTTTCAACATGGTAAGAGTCGCAGAGTAGAAAACAGTGGAAGTCAGATTGAGAGCCAACAGCAATACCAGCTTGACTTGGAAAAGATTGTAAGTGGCGAAGATACAAGGACTACACTAATGATAAAAAATATTCCAAATAAGTATGCCCCACCCTTTTTTGGTTTGTTGAATTTGATGTTTTGGGGTGAATTGTTATAATTTGAAATTGTTCTTAATTGCGGTTAGGTACACGTCCAAGATGCTTCTAGCTGCGATTGATGAAATTCACAAGGGTACTTATGACTTTTTCTACCTGCCGATTGATTTTAAGGTATTTCTCTTACACTTGGATTATTGATTTGATTCACAGTTCTTCTTGAGGTGGCTTAAACTTGATATATTTCTTTTGGAACGTCCTCAGAATAAATGCAATGTTGGCTACGCATTTATTAATATGGTGTCTCCTTCACACATTGTTCCCTTCTATCAGGTGCCCCTGATCTAACTTATGCACTTTGATAACTTATTTACTGCCTAACTTTTCTCCTTAATGTTTTAATCGCACTATGCTATCATACTTTAGTATCTGAAATCAGTCCATCCATGAAGGGTTTTAGTGAAATTTAATCTGGCTTTTCTATAATTTTTGTCTGATGAACTACTAGCAGTATCTTAGAATTCAGCCCTAAAGACCATTAAGATTTACTTTTTCAACGTAATAAACAAAAAAGATTATGGGGTTTTCATCTAGATACATTATGTGCATATGCTATTTATTTATTTGTGTCTACACATATTCAGGATATTGGAGTGAATAATTTTTCCTTGTCACGTTACAACAACAAAGCATTGTCCCAACTAGTTGGGATTGGCTACATGAATCCTGGTTTTCCATTCTGCTCGGTTTAGCACAATATGATCTGTAAGGTCACAAGCTATCATATATTTTCTCACCGTTTCCATCTAAGGTAGTTTAGGTCTTTGCTCTACCCCTAACTCTACCATCAATACTGAACAAATCACTATTTCTCACAGGCCACTACTAGGTCTACGTGTGACATGTCCAAACCACCTGAGGCAATTCTCTCTTAACTTATCTTGGATTGGAGCTACCTTTAGCATGTCTCGTGTATGCTTGTTTCTAATTCGATCATTTCGTGTTTTACCACACATCTATTTTAGTATCATCTCCGCTACACATTTTTTGGACATGTTTCTTTGTTACCCAACATCCTGCTTCATACATTATTGGTGGTCTAACAGCCGTCCTATAAAATTTTTCCTTCATCTTCAAAAGTATACGTTTGTCACACAAAACTCCACTCACACTTCTCCACTTAAGCCATTCTGCTTGGATCCCTTGTATAACATCTTCACAAATCTTTCCATTTCTTTGTATAATCGAGCATAAATATCGGAAACGGTCTCTCTCAGATATCTCCTAACCATCAAGCTTCACTACTTCCTCAGTTGCTTTCTGAATATCACTAAAATTACACTTTATATACTCTGTTTTTGTTCTGCTTATCCTAAAGCCTTTAGATTCCAAAGTTTCTCTCCACAATTTTAATTTAGCATTGACTCTTTCTCTAGTCTCGTCCACTAAGGCGACGTCATCGGCAAAAACATACACCAAGGCACCTCAGAGTATTCCTCACGTCAATTCATCCATAACCAAAGTAAAAAGGTAGGGGTTTAAAGCCGAACCTTGGTGTAAATCTACTATAATAGGAAAATTACTGGTCTCTCCTGTGGTTCTAATTTTGGTCATTGCCCCTTCGTACATATCCTTAATTACCTCAATATACTGACTACTTACTCTTTTATTATTTAACACCCACCATATTATGTCTCTAGGGACTTTATCATATGTTTTTTCTAAATCTGTAAAACCATATGTAGATCTTATTCTCCATATTTTTTTTTCACAAGTCTCCTCAGTACATAAATTACTTCCATTGTTGACCTTCTAGGCATAAATCCAAACTGATGCTCAGACATTATAGTTTATAGACTCAGTCTATGTTTGATCACTTTCCTAAATTTTCATTGTATGACTAATTAATTTTATCCCTTGGCAATCAGAGTAACTTTGTATATCTCATTTATTTTTATATATAGGTACTAAAATACTTTCTCCATTCACCGGGCATTTTTTTAGTCCTCAAAATTTCATTAAATAATTTTGTTAGCCAACCCACTTCTACATACCCAAGACACTTCCAAACTTAATGGGTATATCATCAAAGTCCTAAAGCTTTTCCTATTTCATTCTTAGAACATTACGAACCTCCGAGGTCCTAATTCTATGAAAAAACATATGCTCTCAACTCTCCCTCGAGTCCTCTATATTTAAGTTGTTTACAACCTTTTCGTTTAATAACCTTTCAAAGTAATTTCGCCATCTTTCTTTAATTTCCTCATTTTTTATTAAGACTTTTGAATCCTCGCTCTTAATTCACCTAATTGTATCCAGATCTTTTGTTTAGCAAGTTTATAAATGTTAATTTTCCTTCTTTTATTCATAATTGTGTATAAATTATCACAAGTTTTTTCCTTTTGCATCTCTTACCGCTTTCTTAATTTTTTTTCTTCTAACGGTCTTATATCTCTTCAAATCCTCTTCATTTCTACTATTTTGCCATATTTTGAAGATTGATCTTTTTTCTCACAATATTTTGGCTTCTTGCCACCACTATGTTTTTTTATTTAGCAACCCTCCACCCTTAGGTTCTTCAAGTACCTCCTTTGAAATTTATCTTATATACGTAGTTATTTTAGTCCACATCATATTTGTCTCCCCTTCCCAATTTATGATGTTTCTTTAAGCAATTTATCTCTAAAAACTTAATAGTTTCTTTTCCTTCAAGTTCCACCACCTAATTTTTGGGTTCCTAGTCTCCTTCCTTGCACATGTGTTAACATCCAATATCATTAATCTATGTTGTGAGGTTAAACACTCTCGGTATAACTTTACAATCTTTGCATGTCAACCGATTCACCTTTTTAGTGATGAAAAATTCAATTTGTCTCCTATTTGCCCCACTTTTAAAGGTTATCAAATGTTCTCCATTCTTCCTAAAATAAGTATTTGCTAGTATAAGATCATACGAAGCCGCAAAATCTAATAGAGCTTCTCTACCGTCGTTCTTATTTCCAAATCCATGTCCTCCATGCACCATCTCATATTTCATGTTATTTTTTCGTACATGTTCATTGAAATTTTCTCCTATAAATAGTTTCTCACCTAAAGGTACTCCTTGACTTATCCATATCTTCCAAAAATTTATTTTTAGCTTGTGCATCTAATCCTACTTGGGTACATAAGCACTAATGATGTTAATTATGTTTTTCCCTAATACAAGCTTAATTTGTATTATTACATCCCCTTTCCTATTAACACATAGTATTATTAAACCCTTTTTCCTATTAACACCTAGTATATTTTTTTTGAATTTCTTATCTACTAAAATTTCTACTCCATTTCTATTTCTAATTTTACCGGTATAATATAATTTAAAACCATCTCTCTCTTTAGTTTTCTCCCCTACCCACTTTATTTCTTGTAAACAAGTTATATTAATATTTCTTTTAATCATGGTATCCATTAGTTCTAGGTATTTTTCTGTCAATTTTCCTATATTTTAAGTCACAAACCCAAGTCTATTTTTCTGGATTAGCGTTTTCACCCGCACATATCCAGATTGGTGCAGGAACCTTACCCATTTTTCACCCCACCCGGGCGCCGGTGCGACGCCCTTTGCACATTTTCGAAGCATCCGGAGTCACCACAATGCATCGCTTCGAGGGAATGCCCTAGCGCGTATAAAGTTTTGTGCTGGCTGTCAACTGCTTAACGCAATCTTTCTTATCCGATTTGTGGCCGGATTCCTGACTTGGGACAAGCAATGGCGGATTTTTTTCCTGGTCACGTTAGTGTAAAGAACAAAATCTTTTTCGATATCAATTTTCATGGCCCAAGAGATTCATTTTAATTTCTTTTTTCTTTTTTTTCCCTTTTTTTTATATAAATAAATAACTTTCTCTACCCACATAGCAGAGGTCAATTTCTTGATCCGATTCTCTTCGCACACTTTCCATGTATCCAAATATAGTTAAATGGAAGTGGAACGATTTCAGTTTCTGGAAGTTTTTCTGACATTTAATTTGTCAACAGGCTTTTAATGGAAAGAAATGGGAGAAGTTTAACAGTGAGAAGGTTGCCTTGTTGGCTTATGCTAGAATTCAGGGAAAATCAGCACTCGTTGCTCACTTCCAGAATTCAAGCTTGATGAATGAAGATAGGAGATGCCGCCCCATACTTTTTCATTCTGAGGAAGAGGAAGCTATTGTTCAGGTAGGTTATCAAGGAAAAAAGTTGAAAGTACTTCAAAATATCTAATTTTGTTTTTGGTCTTTATGCTATTTTTGCACTACTATTGACATGATTGTTTGTTGATATGGTGTATATCTAGATCAAAAGGTTAAGTTTAGCAGAATTATCAAGTAGCTCGAATTTTAGCCTTTTCTCAACTGTTTCCGTCATCTGCAAAATTCTTTTGTTCACATACGCTAGACTTGTTTTTCCTTCATGTATATGCACACCTTGCAATATGCATCGACTAGGGTTGTGAATGATTTATAAAACGACTATTCTTTAAATAATGTTAACCTATATGTGCATGAAGTTGATTATCTTTTTCATGCACACACTAGAAACTAGGTAAAACGCCAGTGATGTTGACAATTCTCTGATAATTTGAATTGGCAGAAAGAACTAAGAATTTCTTAATTATATCTATGACTTTGTAATTGTTGTTTAGGACATGCAGGAACTATTTTCATCGAACGGTCTGAACTACTATGTGCGTCACTCAGACAGTTCTTTAGCATTGGATTCACTGGAAAGTTCAACTAGCAACAATCCTGGAAGTGGAAGATAGCATTATAACATGCCAAATCAGAACTGGCTGACATATGTTCTAGTGTAGAAATCTTTGAGAGGGGGAAATGACCAAAAACAAAAAATAACTGCTGCAGCAAGTATGTTATAGGAAGTCGCACATCTTATTTTTGAAACTATGGATGTGTGATTGCATAGGAAATTACCGATACTTTTGAATTCTGCAGTGTTTTTGTGCAGAGATCAACATCAGAGAAGTAGAAATGTACAGTTAAACTTGATAAACTAAAGTCAAGTCTCCTTTTGCTCTATTTAACTAATGTTTTGCCTCTTATTTTTGAGTGGGGGAAAGAGCAAGGAACATGAACTGTTTATTCTCAGTTGCAGTATGGTATATGGAAGAGGGCTTTTTAAGATTGTACAGAGTAGGGGCTCTCTTTCTTTTTTTGGTAGATAAAAATTCGCGGCACTGAATGCGGGAAATGTATATTTTTGGGTCGGTTATAAAATTGTGAAGATGGACCGATTTTGGTCGTTATAAAATTGTGTTGCTTGTTGCTGCCAAGTTTTATGATTTTGAATGTTGTGTAGTTGATGCTAAATGAGACGTTGAAGTAGTTAGTGCGCACTGGAGGCTCTGCGGAGCTAAAACAACAAAAAAAGGCGAGACAATGGTCGTTAATGTGTGTTGCAAATTGAAAGGGTCATCCTTGCAGGTATTACCAGCTACTGTGTCACTTTGTTTTGTTGTACCGAGGCTAAACTAAGCTAGTACGAGGGGGAGTACTTGTTTTGTTGTAAACTAAAGGTCACCATTGAAGGTATTATGATCGCGGAGTTCTTGTTTTGTTGTACTAAGAGAATCCATAATGGTGTTTTCTCATTTTTTAGAAAATGGCAGCCACAGTAATAGAAAATAGGGTGTTTGTCTGCAGTGATTGTTTGCTAAAATTTTGCTAAAATCTGAGAAAGACGAGACATGTTGTTTCGTCCGGTTTCAAATTTTTTTTAATAGTTATTTAATTAGTGATTAGATATTAAAATAGTTTAATTAAATAAATTAAATAATAAAATATTAACTAAACCTAATTAATGACACACTAAACTAGTTTATCCACCACCTTAACCTCCCTGATTTGCTGGACGGGACATGTCCCGTCCAAGCAAATTTTGCTTGAAACGGGACAACATGTCTCGTTTCAGCGTTTTTTTGATTTTTTTTTATAAGACGGTACTTGTTGTACTGTCTGATCATTTTTTAAAAAAAATATTGGGACGAAACAAGTTGTATCGTCCGACGATCTTAAAAAAATAAAATAATTGGGACGAAACATGTTGTCTCGTCTCTTATAATATGAGAATCACAATTTCGTTTCTAAAAAATAAAAAGCGACTGTAGCTATTTTGTCAAAATAGCAAATAATTGCAGCACCTTGTTTGCTAAAAAATAAGAAATTGACAAATATAGCAAATGATTGTGGATGCTCTAAGCTAGGAGAGTTCTTAATTTTTATTTGTTTAATTTATTATTATTTGACAAAGTGAGTTGTAGTAGCCTTTGGGCTGAATTTTGTTGAAGAGAACAAAAAAGAAAGAGTGGGGTTAAGTTTCCACTTTGCCTATCCGGCGCTTTAATGTATTGTATTAGACTATATTTTATTGACACATAATAATAATAATAATAATAATAATAACAATAATAATAATTATTTTTTTGATCTGACATAGTTTGAATTTAGAGGTAGTAGAAGGAACCTAATTTGATTGCTTGCTCACAAATTATTAACCCACATGGAACATGTTGTTTATCTGTAATATTATAATGAGAGAATGTCTTACTGTGATTTGTAAATCTTTCAACATATGTAACGTACGTACATAATTAATATAAATAAGGTTTCTGATTCGAACCCTCGTACGTCAGAGTTTTTATTTTTATTTTTTAAAATTATTAAAACATGCATCGAACGTGTGAATTACTGGTCTTTATAATTATAGAGTGCCCCATCCTAAATCATAACCCTAATCCTTATCAGATGAAGGTTGGAATATTTTAATTCTACTATCTTACTGTATTCTAAGTAGATAATGAAACAAATAAGGAACTAATTTAAAGAGATTTAATACGTAGTAGGTAATGGGGGTCGTGCAAGCACTGTCCCAAAGAATTAACGAAATTGGAATGTTTCACTGTGTTCATTTCTTTACTTTACTTCTCTTTAAAGGCCTCCATATTACTTTATAGGTATCATCATCAACATCATGTGTCTACTAATGTTCTATATGTAAAAAAAAATCATCTTATGTAAATTACGAAGTTCTCTTTTTTCTTCATAGGCCACATTTTGAAAATATTTGCATTTAAGAGACAGTTTTCCAACTATTAGTGTTTTTGGGCTACTCTGTGCCACGTCAGCAGCGACCGTTATTGGGAATATCGACATCTTCATTTTCGAGGCCGCTAATGGAAATAGCGGCCTAAGTTTTAAATTTTTTTTTGAATTTTTTGTTTGTAATCGCTATTTTCACTAGCGACCTTAGTATATATGAGGTCGCTGATGGGATTAGTGACCACAAATGAACGTATTGAGACACTTAGCGATTTCTAAAGAGTTTTTGTTCTCTTTAAAAAAAAAAAGTTAAAACTGCGGTCGCTAATTCCATTAGCGACCTCGTGTATACTAAGGTCGCTATTCCCAATAGCGACCTTAGTTTAAATATTTTTTTTTTTAACAAAGAGAACAAAAACTCTCTAGAAATTGCTAAGTGTCTGGATACATTCATTTGTAGTTGCTAATCCCATAAGCGACCTTATATATACTAAGGTCCACTAGTGGGAAAAGCGACAACAAACTAAAAATTCAAAAACTTTTTAAAATTTTTGCCGTTATTTCCATTACCGACATCGAAAATGAAGAGCCCGAGTTATTGGAAATAGCAGCCGCTGCTGACGTGGCGCAGAGTAGCCAAAAAAATGCTAATAGTTGGGAAGCTGGTCCTTAAACGCAAATATTTTCAAAAAGTGGTCTATGACGGCAAAAAAATTCCTTTTCTTTTCAATCTAAAGAAAATAGAAACCATCAGTAGGCTACATTACATATATATAATCTATAGGCTCCTAGGTCTGAGGAGACACCAGAATCACCTAAAGAAAGCCTAATTTAATCTGAGGCTAAGAGAGAATAAATAAATACAACAGAGGGGAAAAAGAAAAGAAAAGGGAATCCATGTAGCTAGCAGCTCACTCATTATCTTTGAATTTAGTCCTATAAAAAATACAAGAAGAAGAAGAAGAAGAAGAAGAAGAAGAAGAAGAATCCTAAAAGAAAAGAGAGCTTCCTTATCAACACAAAGTACACCACACTAAGCACATCATCATCATCATCATTATATGCATCATTAGCCAAACCAACACACTGTAATCTAAACCATCCCCCTCTCTTTTCCTTTTATTTTCTTAAAAAAACAGTTTGCTTTCAACCCTTCATTTGACCGCAATTTTCTTTATTTTTTAAAAACCTTTCTTTAATAATACGCTTTAATTCTCTCACCGTCTGAAATATTTTTCTTTTCGCTAAACGTAGTTTTTGGTAATATGTTCCAATTTTTGTGGTCGAAAATACTGCCTTTCAATTAAAGATGGCACCAGACCAGTGGCTCAAGTAACCTTCTAGATCGTTACAAAGGCTTTAAATTAAAGTTGATGCTGCTTGTTTTTAGCTGTGGGACAACATGTGTGAGTTCTTGTAATTGACGAAAAGGAAGGGACGACATTGGCGTTGGTCAGATCCTTGGGCAGTACGTTCAGCTCGGGTGTAACAGGGGAGAGATCAAGGTTGAGTGCTCGGCTTGGATTTTCGTTGCTCGGTTCGGATCTTAATACCTGCACAATGCCTAGAAACACCGTGAGAGATCCCGGCGACAGGCGTTCCGACGATCTAGTCAGTCACTGGAATAACAACAGTAGTTAGGGTTCAGATGGGGAAAACTTTATTACCTGCTGCAGCGTGGAGGGGGTCTGATATTTATAGGCAAGGATAAACAGGGTCTGGGACCGTAACGGGCCGTGTCGGACCCGTTTGTCAGTGGGCTTGAGATGACAGAAGTCCATTGGACTTTGTTGACTTGATGATTTGGAATGTGCGGAATCTGAGGAGATCTGACAGCCCTCATTGGATCACGTTATCCCACATCAAAAGTGTATAAGAAAAAGTTGAAGAGGTTAATTAGTGTGAATTAATGGTCAAATGAGGGTTCTGACACAAGAATATTTCCCCCCCTCATTGCTTGCTTTTTTTTGGTTCTTTCTTTTCTCAGTTCTCACCACCACCACCAAAAATTTTGCTTCCACCTGAATAACTCCCACCTTCAGAGAAGGCAAACCTCTCTGATTCTCTTCGCACTCGAATATATTATATACAAGAGAAGCCAAGACACAGTAAACACTGTGGACTCTGAGACGGTGGAGAAGTAAGAAGAGATCAGGAAGACGAGTCAGATTGCCAACATATACAGAGAGTTTCAACGATATTCATATTAAAATAAAAATAAAAAATGAGTGCAAGCGTCGTCTTAGTCCTCTTCATGCTTCTGGGTTTTCTCTTTTCAGGTTAGTAATACTCTTTCCCTTCGCCAATAATAGTTTTCAGTAGTACTGGTAGCATGGTTGAAGGAACCTGAATTCAACAGCAACATTCTCTCAAGCTTCAGAAGAAAGGTCTGCAGTTCAACAACTCAGAATGGATTCTGTGGTGCACAAACGTCAACGGGATGTTATAACTCCGATGACAGCAACTCCGATGACCAATCCAGTAATCAATCCATATACAACAAACCCAGCAACAAATACATATACAGATCCCAACTTAGGAAATCCAACATCATCATCACCATCACCATCATTAGGCCAGAGCTGGTGCATTGCAAACCCGAGTGCATCAGAAAGCGCGCTCCAGGTAGCACTGGACTATGCCTGTGGGTATGGGGGAGCAGATTGTTCAGCAATTCAGCAAGCTGGGAGTTGTTTTGACCCGGATACTGTTCGGGATCATGCTTCTTATGCATTCAACAGCTACTACCAGAAGAACCCAGTCCCAACTAGTTGTGATTTTAGCGGAACTGCTATGATCACCAACACCGATCCAAGTAAGATATTCATTTTATTTAGTTTCCATTCAGTAGGCCTGCCGATTACTTTGAGTTTGCTAGAATACACGTGCAATTCCCCTTAACCCTTCTACAACTTCGAAATTTTAGCATAGTGGTAGAAACTTTCATATGGTATCATAGCAACCTAGGTTCGCATCCCACCGGCTACGCAATTTAAATGCGGATTATAAAAAAAAAATACCGCTGCGTGTTGTCCAGGTCTCAGCCCACAATTTGTTGAGCATTTATCTCGTTTTTTTGGCCCATTAAAAAAAATGGGCTATCGACCTGAGGGGACGTGTTAGAATACAAGTGCAATTTTCCTTAACCATTCTACAACTTCGAAGTTTTAGCACAAAACCGAACCATATTAAGTGCCCTTTAGAAAGGAATGTCCGATAAATGAAAGCTTACTCAAAATCCTACCTGAACCAACAGTGCAGGTTCTGTAATAACTAATTTTCTGCCAAATTCTGCAGGTATTTCGACATGTCAATATCCTTCTTCAAGGTATGCCATTCTTCCATCTACATTGATATATCACCCTTTGAAATTAATATGCATGAATGCAAACTAAGTGATCTTGTGATACTTTTCACAGTACAAGTTCATCTACTCTAAACACAACACTTCCAACTGGATCAACAGTCTTCGGATCATCCCCTCCGGATTACACCAACTCAAAGTCAAGTTTAATAAAGAAACCAACCTCCTCTGCTCTATTATGTCTTGTAATATCGCTCGTCTACCTGGAAGTCTATAAATAGAAATAAGATGCAGACATTCTGAGAATACTAGATCAGTTTGATGGATGCCAGCCTCTCGTATAAAAGTATGTATTCTTTTTCGTGGAGGTTGTATCAGATAAGGGAGACGGGAGAGGATTACATCCAGTGAAGCTGATCAGAAGACGCTAACGAACAGGAACTATTATCAGACATGATTTCAGGCTCTTAGAAGTAAAACATTGTTACGGTTTTTGTATTGTTTTTGGATTGATCAATTTGTAAATTTTAGTTTGTATCCAAATACCTTTGATGCCGATCAAAAGGACATTTATAATATCGTATACTACAGATACTGCGAAATTCCAGTGAGTTTGAAGGCTTGCCTTATTTAAGTGAACTGAAATGTTAAGGAGAGATTACATAGTTCTCATAAGTTTACTAGTGCATACTCGAAGTTCTTCGCCCATCATAGCATTTTTCAGTTACAATATTCACATGAAGCCTTTTGAAGATAAATAACATCAGAATAAAAACAAGCAGGTGACAGTAGCGATGCAGATGATTGCCAGAGTAGCAATGATAGACACTTGATCAAATGCCCGTCGCAAGCTTCCAGCCTTTGAGAAATGCTGGAAAGCTAGATATCCAGCAATCACCACACAAATGATTGCACCAACTTGACTACCTCTGTTGATGTTATCATGTATATAAGAATAAGATTTTCATTCATACAATTATCTGTTTACTACTACGGGTGGGGCGCCCTGCAAACGGATTGATGGGAAGAAACATACCTGAGGTTCATTGTTTGGTACGGAGCGACAATGACAAGTAACATTGTTAAGAAGGGTAGATCTAGTCCACCTAAAATCCAAAAGATGAGTATGAAACTATGAATACATTTAGTTTCTTCATTTTCATTGCATAAGCAGTAGGAAAACACATACATTACAGAACAGAACAAGTGAAGGTGATCAGGAAAAAGGAAATAAATAGGATTCTTTTTTCTCATATGCCCCTTTACGGCAATCGTTTTAAATTCAATTACTATTAATCAATGATATTTCAAAAAAAAGTGGGTAGGATATACCTGGAATGTAGTAAAATAAACGGACTAGAAGTGCCAAAAAGGTCACCCAGGTACCGTACTCTCCCCTGAGAAATAAAGTTTATATTAAGAAATTAGACAGTTTTTTTTATTATAGAAAATGCCAATAATTGTAATTAATATAAATGAGATAGGAAATTTGGAGGGCACTTAAATACAATAATCAGTCCATTACAGAAGCTTACTTGATCCAGGAGATGACACTTGCTGGTGCTTGCAATGCAAACAGAGGAACTAAAAAGGATTTTGGTATGGCAGTGCCTTTGGCTAGCATTAACACCCTAAAATAAAGGCTTTGTTAGAAATAGATTTTGGCCACAAAGAGAAATATGCAGTATGAGAATAGAAAAGGATGGTTCATAATTTACTCTCTTCCAAAGTTAAATGTATTATCGGAAATGATGTATTTTCATCCATTAAATAGGTGGAATACAAAGAAGATTTCTCTCTTCAAAGCACCTCCCGTGATGTAAAACTAACCCTAAAATAGAGAATTTTCAAGATTCTTAATGGATTAATTTTACCAACACGTAGTGCGGATCAAAGTTAGAATTTTTAAATAGTTAATCGGTTTGATGTATTTTCAAGAATTGAATTAAGTTTCACAAACCCAATTAATAATTCAGTTCTAACAATCAATAATTAAATTCCTAAGTGTTTTTAGCAAGTAAAAGATTCAATATTGATTCGTACTCTAATCAAGCAAGTGGAACAATCAATCTTAATTGTTTGTGGACGACAGAATATCAAATAATATAATAGAAATTATAAGGCAGTAGAACACAAATATTTAAAAATGGAAAAAGTATACCGAGGGTTCGAAGAACAATTGTGACAGATCTCTGGTTGGCAGCAAAAGAGGCGAGGAGCAGCACCGGGCGGGCGCGAGGCGGCTGGCGCTGGTTGCGTCGCGGAGGCGCGACAGGAGGAGGGACGTCGGAACTGACAGAGGAGCGGCAGGTGAGGGCGTCGGGATCTGATGGAAGGGGAAGGGGATAAGGACAAAGTCGATTGAGGGTGCTGTGGAGGTTGCGGTGGCGATGGAAAGGAGATTTTGGAGTGAGGTCGATGGCGAAGGAGATGACTGTGGTGGTTGTAGGCGTCAACGAGGATGGGAGGTGAGCAGATGGTGGTCGGCAATGTTGGAGGTCGATCGGGGTGTCGTCGGGGTCGCGAAGTGGGGTGCTAGGGTTTCGGTCGGGGCTAGGGGGTAGGGGAAGAAGACGATGGAGAGAGAGAAGGGGAATTAGGGATTAGGTTTTTTTGTATTGGATTTAGGGAATTTTGGAGATTAGGGTTTGAGTTTATTTGGATAATTTTTTTTTAAAAAAAAAAAATTGGAGTAGATTTTAGAGTTAATCACTTACCCTAAAATTGTGTTAGGATTTATTACAAACTCTAATAAGTTGGATCTCAATTGTATCACACAGAGGAGAGAGGAAGAGCAAAACTCAACACAATAAATTTTTAATCAATAATGGCATATCTTTATCATTAATCTCAAGGCCTATATATAGGCTCAACACAAATCAAGATATAAATCTCAGAATATTCTCAAAATCTCGAAAATATTCTAATGCATAAAAAAAGATTATATACGGCTATAATTGCCAAAAACAAATATGGTACTGAAATAAAATCCTAAACTACATAAAATTGATGTCCTCATCATTCTCTCCGGGTGGGAGAGAGCTCGGCCCAGTCGAGCCACAACAAGTGATCCTGTCATGGTGCTCCAAAAGATCTGGATCCAGTTGCGGGAGCTCCTCACGATCACTACAAGTGTCATCCGACTTCAGCTTGTTTTTCCACCTCACCAAATACTTGTATATACCACCATCTCTTGTAGAGATTATTGGATCATCTAAAATATTATTCAATTTTTCTGTCAGTGGATAAATAGTATCAGGTAGAGGGGTAAATGTGGGAATCTCACCATTAGGTTGCAGGGTGGGCTCATCTATAAGAAAATTTCTATAGTTGAATTTTGAGCCTTCATAGAGCACTAGATCCTCAATATTGAAAGTCTTACTTATGCCAAAGCCTCCAGGAAGGTCAACGACATAGGTATTATCATTGATTGTCTGTAGAATCTTAAATGGGCCTGCAGCACGTATGTTCAAGTTCTTAACGGGTCCAACAAGAAACCGTTCCGGATAAATCCGAACCATCGCCTCGTCACCAATATTAAAAGTTATAAATTTACTTCTAGTATCTGCTATTAACTTGTAGTTAAAATTATTCTCATTAAGTTCTTTAGAAATTTCTCTATGCAAGTCATGAATGTGATATGCAAATGTAGGTGTAGACTCTGTGACTCTAGAATGTTCTAACACATGGATAAAATCTATAGGCTGCCAAGTGACTTGGGATGGGATGGGTGACTCAGGTACACTCAATGGAGGTGGCTGGACAAACTGAATATAATTGAGAGACTAGTCATCCTCTTTTTCATCAAAGTCATCACTTACATTAGGTTCATAGGTAAACTTAGTGTCGGGCTCATCAGCGATGACTGCGGTACCCTCTACTATATTGATCCTACTTGGGCTAGGACAGTTGCCAGCAACATGGTCATATCCCTTACATTTATAGCACTTAGTGAGAGAATCAATCTTAAAATAGTCTCTTTCAGTGTTCTTACCCGTGTTGTCATTTCTAAGTGGATAGGAATTTGAAGTATGTTTATTTGGGTAAGACTTATTAGGTACTGAGGAGAGGAGTGCTCAGGTCTAGAGGGATCAGGAGGATTCATTCTGGAGGAATGATCCATCGAATCGCTGGACTGGTAATGATAACTTACTTTAAGGAAATCCATATCGAGTACAAGAGCATAAGCTGCCGCTAATGAGTCCACATTTCTATGAATTAGCTCGTTCCTCAGATCGGCTTGTAATCCAGTCCTGAACCTAGAGAGAGTTTGTTCTTCACTCTCTTTACCGAAAGCATTGCACTGAATAAGGAAGTCATCAAATTTATCAACATATTCTTGTGTGGATTTACTTCCTTAATAAAGTTGGTTCCACGAATCTAGCAATCAGCTATGGAACGATAACGGTACATATCTCTCAGTGAGCTTCTCTTTTATGGCTTCCCAAGTGGCTATGGGTGCCAGGCCTCGGCATCTACGGACGTATTCAAGATTGGTCCAGTGTTGTTGAGCTTTACCCGTCAATTTCATTGTGGCAAATTTAACCTTCGGGGCTTCGCTCATGTCAAACCACACAAAGTAGTGGTCCATGGCATGAATCCAATCGAGAAAAGCTTGGGGTTCCATGTGGCCTTCAAAATGGGGACCGTCAGCCTTAACGTTCTTCTTATATTGTTCGTCAGGGTCACGTTCTTGACGTTGATCGTCACGAACATTTCCTTGAGGGACCTGACGATTGGCATGAAGCTCAGGGACAACAGTTTAATTTAACTCTACTTACTCAAGCCTCTGATTGATATTGGCAAGAGTTGCTTGAATGACAGCTAAGGTAGCGGAGATATCAGAGTTGTCCATTTCAGGTCGGGAAAGTTTGGGGTTACTAATTAGTGATTTGGAAAGGATAAGAAAGGCTCTTCAGGATCTGTGATGGTGCTGCGAAGACGCTTCACCAAAAGTGGAAACTAGGGGTCGTGTGTCCTAATTTTTTTAATTTTTTTTTATTTAAATGAATCTGAAATGACCTAAAATAAAGAAAGAAAAATAAAAGACTACACAATCCTAAATGAATGCAAAATTGATGCCTACGATGCAAGAACTAGGGTTTTAAGAACCTTCGCTTTGATACCAAAATGATGTAAAAATAACCCTAAAATAGAGAATTTCCAAGATTCTTAATGGATTAATTTTACCAACACGTAGTATCAAAATTAGAATTTTTAAACAGTTAATCGGTTTGATGGATTTTCAAAAATTGAATTAAGTTTCACAAACCCAATTAATAATTAGTTCTAACAATCAATAATTAAAATTCTAAGTGTTCTTAAGAAGTAAAAGATTCAATATTGATTCGTACTCTAATCAAGCAAGTGGAACACTCAATCTCAATTGTTTATGGACGACAGAATATTAAATAATATAATAGAGATTATAAGGCAGTAGAACACAAATATTTAAAAGTGGAAAGAGTATATCGAGGGTTCGAAGAACAATTGCAACAGATCTAAGCTTGGCAGCAAAAGAGGCGAGGAGCAGCACCGGGCGGGCGTGAGGTGGCTGGCGCTGGTTGCGTCGCGGAGGTGCGACAGGAGATGGGACGTCGGAACTGACAGAGGAGCGACAGGTGAGGGCGTCGGGATCTGATGGAAGGGGAAGGGGAAGGGGATGAGGACGAAGTCGATTAAGGGTGTTGTGGAGGTTGCGGTGGTGATGGAAAGGGGATTTTGGAGTGAGGTCGATGGCGAAGGAGATGACTGTGGTGGTTGTAGGCGTCGACTAAGATGGGAGGTGAGCAGATGGTGGTCGGCAATGTTGGAGGTCGAACTGGGTGTCGTCGGGGTTGTGAAGTGGGGTGCTAGGGTTTCGATCGGGGCCGAGGGGTAGGGGAAGAAGACGATGGAGAGAGAAAAGGGGAATTAGGGATTAGGTTTTTTTTGTATTGGATTTGGGGGATTTTGGAGATTAGGGTTTGGGTTTATTTGGGGAATTTTTTTTTTATTTTAATTTGGGGTAGATTTTAGAGTTAAATCACTTACCCTAAAATTGTGTTAGGATTTATCACAAACCCTAATAAGTTGGATCTCAATTGTATCACACAAAGGAGAGAGAAAGAGCAAAACTCAACACAATAAATTTTTAATCAATAATGACATATATTTCTCATTAATCTTAAGGCCTATATCTAGGCTCAAAACAAATCAAGATATAAATCTCAGAATATTCTTAAAATCTCAAAAATATTCTAATGCATAAAAAAAATTACATATGGCTATAATTGGCAAAAACAAATATGGTATTGACATAAAATCTTAAACTAAATGAAATTGATGTCCTCATCATCCTGCCTCTCTTCCATCTAGGATTAAAAACATAAAGGTGGATAAAATAATGAACTCCAAAGGGGGAGAAAAGGAGAATGCAACACAAGAGAAGCATCTGAAATTCAAAACTGATACAGATAGAATACTTGAAAGTTAACTTTTCTTCTGGAAAAGATTTTAAGTGCTAGATTCCTAGGATTTACCAAGTTTCATGATAGTCTAAAAAGAAAGTGATATTCCCAATGAAACCCTATCCTTATGAAAAAATGACAAGTATTATGGATAAATTGAACAGATTATGTGAAAAATTATCTATCTGATATATCGGCATCAATCTCCTGTCTGCCGGAACCCAATATGGAAGGCTCCATATACATAGTTTACAACTAACAAATTTTCATAATCAGTGCTAAAGCAACATGGAGAATAACATTTGAAATTCACCTGAATAGAAGTAAAACTCTATAAGGAGTGTGAGACTTACTAAGGATCACTAAGGAGTACTCAATCACCTCAAGGCACCCTTTCTTGAAGTGAAAGACTGAAGCATGTTTCAATAAGAATATTCAATAAATCATATGATGTATACTTGTAGATAAATGCAATCATTATACACGTTTCTTAAAATTTCCATCTCTTTCAGGAGAACAGAGAGGCTAGCTTAAATTCACAAATCAACTAAGTTGCTCGTTCTCTGGTATAAGTACCAAACTAGCAATCATGGTTTTTACAATAACATGGTCATATATGTACCATTAACCTTATTTCCTTTCCTGCAACTTCCTTTTGAGGTTCGTTTTACAAAAAGCCACTCACTCATAGCGCACAAGCAATGGCAATTTGGCACATGCATGAGGGATTTTATATTTAATATTTTAAATCCTTCTCTGGCACCCAAATCAGTTGTGCCTAAGCCAACCTCATTCCGTCAGGAAGTATTCAGATGGCAATATCACCATGATTCAAAGTATACGGTTATAATTCTAGCAAAGAACATGCAAACGATGAAAGTGTTGGGTTTATGTTTTGCATAGTAGGTTCAATGTGAAGAGAAGACAATGAAGCGAGAAGAGGCTCAAAGCGAAGACGGGAGAAAAAAGGAGGCTCTGTTTCTGTCAGCAAGTTAACAGTCGACTACAATATTTGCAGTCAACCGTAACATGAGGTTAGGGGCTCGATTTGCAGGTACAGTTGACTGCTCATGGGTGCAGTCAACCGAAATCGGCGCAATAGCAGTTTTAGGTTGGGTCTGGTGGACTTGTTTGAAGCCCAGTTTATTTTTCAAGTTAGATCGTACGGCTTATATCGTGCGACTTTCACTTCAGGGTATATTATGTATATCAGACGGTGATTGTATCAAGACTACAACCTAAGATTTCTCTAGATCTCTATATAATATTGTAATGACCTCCATTAAGAGGTGTGCCAAAAGCATCGAGTACATCATTTGATAGTTTTCCATTATAAACAAATCTTCTAGTATGGCTTGAGAGATAGATAAGTTATTGGTGAGAGTGATTGTAACTCTTGTAATTCTCTAGTTGAATAATATCTCGGTAATTTTCCCTAGGATTAGGTGAAACCGAACCGGGACAAAATTGTGTGTTTTGTGTGTTTGGTTTGGTCTACTTGCTTAATTGTTCATTGGATCAGTAATTGCATAACTCAGAAAATTCCTAACAAAAAGACATGATTCAAAGAATCTAGCATGGAGTACCAAACTACCAATAAATCACTGTATAAGGATTCGACTTGCTAAATTAGTCAAGGTAGATCTTACCTCAATATATAGCGAAACATCTAAGCTACTTTAATGAAATAGCAAGAGATGCACAATGTGATGGACATATGAATCCAACTAAGCCTCAATCTCTCAGGACTACATAAGGGCAGAGAAATCAAACCATAGTTCCATTCACATCATTTATCTAACAAAAATAGTGACACAGCACACAACAGACTATAAATCAAAATGAACATTCCTAGCATACGCAGAGTTATAAAAAAAGCATATCTCAATCCTCAAAAGCCAAGATCACACCTCTCTATTTGTGCAACAAAAGTGTAATCTTTAAGATCTAACATTAAAAAAAAAAAAAAAAAAGAGAGTCATGTTTGCAACTTTCTACACTCTACAGGAACTGAATTGCAAACAAACAAAAACCCAAATAAGAGAAGTCAACAAGAAGAAGAGGGCTGACCCAGATGAAATGGTGGAAACCCATTGCAGGGTTTGTGTGCTAAAAGCAGCAGAAGCACCACCATAGCAAACGGGCCCACCTCCTACCCTGCTTCTCCTCTCCATTTTCAAGCTTGTTCTCGAGCCCCAAACCAAACTGTAACCTCAAATTCATCAATTTCAACTCATCTAATAGTATATAACAAAATCAACTTTCTAATGAGCTACCTGATAGAATGTGAATGGGAATGAGATGGAATGATCAGAGTGGGAGATGTGTGTCTGATCTTGGGCAATGTGGGAAGTGAGAGGATGGACATGGAACTACTCATCATCTTCTCAATTACTATTGTTGTTGTTGTTTTTTGTCAGAATTTTGATGGTGAATGATTGATTGGCGTGAGACACTGAGAGAGTGGCTTGTAATTCCTCACACGTGTTGTTTTCCTCGAGATCTGCGCCACCTGTATGATCTTTTTCCATCTTGAAAGCCCACTAAACTATGTGGGCCCAAACTTTTGTGACGTTTCATCCAAAGCTTGTGGACACAGGTGCGGGTCAAAAGCCCAGTATTCTGTTCTTATACACTTAAATGGGCTTCTGTTAGCTTCTTATGGGCTTTGATCCATTTTGATATTTTTAAATATTTTTTTTAAAAAAATATTTAAAAATTTAAGGATAAACGGCTGAAAGTTTGTATACAGTGAAAATATTGTTAAAATCAACACAAGCAGCTTCAGCTTGAGATAAATGATCAACAATGATATTTATGTTTGGAGTACAGTTGATAAGACCTTCCTCCCTAAATGCAAGATATATAGCAAATCCGATATCAGTTTAAGGTGGAATTTATCTGGGATGTTGAAAAATATCGCTCCCAAAGTGGGTGATCGTGACCGAATTTTATACCGGTGCTTGTTTCGTGTTGTTTTATTACTGTCTTGTTGAATGTCCTCCGTATTTCATTAAAAAGAAATTAACAAAACATACAACAAAAAATAAGGCTTATGTAGTTCAGGAAACACAACATTGTTTTGTTTGTTTAAAACCCGGATGTTAGCATTTGGCTGTTTCTTAAACCTTTTTAACACAGCCAACCTTATTTTAGTAGTAGTTGAAGGTGACAGTGACCATTCTAGTTTAACAATGAAGTGAGTTCTTGCAGGCGAAGATGAAAAGTGCGCATAGTGCATGACTGCATGTGCTAGCAAAGTAAGTTCAATGTACACCACTGTATAGGCACAACAGAATATGGTAAATGAAATCATTCAACATACATCCCATTGTGATTTTGCAAATGCCACCAAGGTTTCTCTGAACAAGTGCTCGGATTCGAGTCCTGCTTGCATCAATTTGTTTAATATTATGAGATAGCATATGTTTGGTTCTTGAGAGATTCAAAGCAAAAAATTAGGGACCTTTGCTGTGACTTAGAATTATTCAAGAAGACATTATAACATAGGGACATGAAGCCATAGAATTTCAGTAACAAACCATCACTTGACATTCTTGGTTGTATTGCAAACATTGTTACAGCATTATCACTTCATTGCATCTATTCTTGCAGGCTACATTCGTAACGACTGATTAAGCATAGGCGCAAATTCCATAACCTGCAAGAATAAAAACAGAACATAATGAGCATTTTCTGTCCAATACCAAATCACATGATATTTCCTATTCTTTAGGGAACTGGCTCACTTGGATCGGTCGTTGTGATGAGCCCAGAGTATTTGAAGCTGCAGTTTATGATGCTGGGGCCTGCAGATCTGTAGTACAGGTTCATCGCAAGAGAGGCATGAGAGATGAGGTTGTCTGGCTCAAAGCAGCTGCCCCCTTCCTTAAGAACCGTGCAGTCGACTTTAGAGCAAGCATAGTTGAGGTTTTCCCACAGAGTGGCAATGTTAGATGAAGGTTTGGCAACACACCATGTTTTCTGTATTCAAATAATTAAGCAATCAACACTACTTTTCGACGAATTAATTTTTTAATATCAGTTCTATATGTTTCTCAAAATATTGCGAGTGTTTTGAGACTAACCTGTTCTTGTTCCTGGGCAAATGTTTTCTCTGCGATAGAAATTCATAAGCAATAAAAAAGTAAGATTATATCAGATGTAACAATATGAAGTTTCTCATTTTTTCAGCAGATCGAGGATTTTCAGAGCCTAACTAATTGTACAGAAACTGTTAGGATATTACAAACAGAAGGAAACCGAGCAACATTTCTGTTAGAATACAAGTGCAATTTCCCTTAACCCTTCTACAACTTTGAAGTTTTAGCATAGTGGTAGGGACTTTCACATGGTATCAGAGCAACTCAGGTTCGAATCCCACTTGTTACTCAATTTAAATGCGTATTAAAAAAAAATACCACAACTTCGAAGTTTTAGCTAGTGGCAGGGACTTTCACAATTTCTACCGATTTCATAGACGAAGGTTGGTCTTCATGCAAGTTGCTCACTATGCTAGTCTAATGCGATCCTTTGATATTACGAAGGACAGAATGAAAACCTGAAGATTGTTATCGAGCTAACAATGACTATTTCTCAAAAGAGGAGTCTAAATCTCTGTCAAGGTAATTACACTTGGCTAGAAAACTTATTTCAGTAATGACCATAGACTCCTAACATAGTAATCGGGGAAATGATTAATATGAAGTTAATTACTTTCATTTCAAAAAGAAATCTATACTCAAGAGCTTAGATAAAATGATTGCTTAAGTGCACGCCAAAGGTACATGAAATTGAAATTTGAAACAGATCATAATGCAACATAAAATGGATATGATATATAGATGACTACATGTTTGTAGAACTGATACTAAATGGTCACATAAGACAATAATTTGACCAAAAACAGAGATATTAGATGAATTAACCGTCCAAAACTTGGATCAATAGTGATAACAAGATGGGTAAATCAACTAAATTGTGATAATAGGACATGTATATTTCTGACCTGAAGTGAAACAAAGTAGTAAAACCAAGGCGAGGAATGCTGCAGCTCTTGTTGCCATTGCTGTCTGTATGCGATATGCGATGTGAGAGAACTTAGACTGGGAAGGTGGTTTTTTTAAAGGCTTTGCATTAATTAGGTTTCAATGCCGAGTCAAAAAAATAGAAGGGTTTTAGTTGAGCTGCAGTGCCAACTCTGTGCATCACTTTCACTCTATTAGACTCTGACAAAAATATTCCAATAAGCATTTAATACAAAAGTTTCTTACATAGCTATGTCTCACTTTCACACTTTTAGACTCGGAGAAAAAAGACACCCACAGGCTGTAGCCAGAATTTTAGCCAGAATTTTCATCTATGGCATGTGATGCTTACTATTTCAACAATAATTAATTATAATGAACACATTTATAATTTTTAAAACATCATATATTAATTATTAATACTAAATGTCATAAACAATTACATCACTAAATAGCAATTTTCTTTGGCAATAAAATCCTGTGAGACTTTATATTATGAAGATATTGACTGATATCTTCATTGTCAATGACATCCAATATGTCTCTTTCAATATATACCACCAAACAGTTATTCATTATCTCATATCCCAATCGGTTGTGTAAAGAAGTCTTGATGATTTTCGTCGCAGAAAATACTCTCTCTATAGTCACGGTTGCAACAACAAGTCGACCACTACAAGTCTACAACAATCAACAACAACAACGACAAAAACAACATTAGTAAGACACTGACATCCGACATACTGATAGTGACAGCTTGTGGGACGCCGGGACCTCGGGATTGAAGTTTGGACTTTCAGCTTCGGAGTAGGGTTCGGAAGTCAGGATCGACAAGTCGTTGACGGGAGTCACGAGACCTCGGGCTCGGTTTGTATGAATTGATGGAGATCGGAGTAATGGAGGTTCAAGGTTGGAGTCTTGGAGATGGGTTGGTGGTTGGGAGTTGGGACTTGGGAGATCGGGTTGGTGGTTAGTTGGGAGGTCGGGACTCCGGAGCAGGGGAGATAGGCGATGGGTGGTTGGTGTGCAAGGACGGGGCCAGCCACCAGAGTTGGTCCTGAGATGTCCTGAGATTTATAGGGCCTTGTGCAGAAAGAAAAAATATGGTATTCTTTATATATTCTGATACTAATTTATTTTATTCTGGTTTCACCATCATGTATATATAATATTGACAGCACAAAAGGTGGGCCTTTCAGATTTGTAGGCCATGTGTAGTTGCATAGATTGCACATGTTCAGGCCAACCACATTTGGAGGGAGGCTAATCCCCCCCCCCCCCCCAAAAAAAACATTTTTCACAAACCCCATATATTTTTAAGATTTATTCTTTTAGCCACCCAAAATTTATAAAATAAAATTTTAGCAACCGACTGTGCCTGCTCTAATACGAAATATTTTACATAAGCTATGCTAGTATGAAAGTAATAATTAAGAAGAAAATACACATCTACCATTTTTCTTAGGAGAGTCACGACAAACGTTACTTTACAACGGCTTTAGTAAATTGGTAACGTATATTCTACTGTTCTCATTGAAATGTCAGTAACCTCGAAGTTGAGTTGCACAAATAATGGGAATTAAGTACTCAAGGAATAACCTTCATCTGTTTCCAGATTTTTATTATATTAATAAAAAAACTGAAAAAGAAAATCTTATTTCAGCTAATTCAGTGAGCTTCCACTGAAAAAAGACAAAAAAAAAAGTGGACTATTTTTCGAGATACTATTGGATGTAACCTTAGGAAGATTAGGATGAGATTTAAACCCTGAGATTTGCAGAGTGGCAATTGATGTTGTAATGTAAAGTTTCAGACTCATTTATCTTTATCTTAATTTTGTAGTTTATAACTAGAGTTTAAATCAAAGTTTTGTTAGGTTTTGTGAGAAATAAAGAATGAGAAATTAGAGTTAATATCTAGATCTAAGTTGTTTGAGATATTTATCATACGTATCAAGATTGAAATATCTAGACTGCTATCACAAGCCAGTATTTATTCCAAAATAAATACTGATTTGGGTATTGGGTTGTAAGCCCATAAACTCACGTTTTAATATTTAATTAATTGTACATTCAATGCATGCGTTACTCATATGCACATGTAATATTTATATATAGAGAATATACTCATATATCTAACAAATTTAAATATAAAAAAACTATCTGTTTGGAAACACTAAAAACAATCGTACTCTATATATATACTAGGTTTGCCCGTTGACACGTGCCTACGGCACGTCTTCGGAACTGTGCACCTTGTTTGATCATATAAAATAGTTTTGGAGTTCCAGCAAATTAATTGAAGTAGCAAACATATAGTAAAAAACATATTATATGATTTTTTTGATTTTTTTAAAATTATTTTTAAATTATTAATTTTTTTTATTTTTTAAAAATTTTAAATTTTTTCATTTTCTTAATTTTTTGAATAGAAGGAGGGAGAGAGAGAGGAAAAAATAAATAAATACAGAAGTTGTTTTGGGTGGGAGATTTTAATTTGAGTTTTGGGAGAAACTTTTGAGAGGAAAATATGTTTTTTAAGATTAGATCTGAGCCTTCGATTTTTGGGGACATTGAAGGAGAGACACTTGATAGCTTTCTTTGTGTTTTATTATATAGATATACATATCTAAAAATCAGCAGGATAAAGATATATCTCGTTGAAGTTCTTAATTATACACCTGCAGGAATTCTAATCCCATCTTGATTCTGATTACAGTCTCTCCCAAACAAGTTATTCATCAGAGAAGAAGATCGAGGAAGAAGAGAAATTATTTCAGGTACCAAAATTTTAATTATATATCTAGAAACCTTGATTTCTATTTTTGCCTAACATTGTTATACATCAGGACGATGCGTACGTACAGTGTATTTGATGTATGCCAGTTAGAAAATTTGTGAACTTTCTACGATGTTGTTACCATTATGTACATAAACAATATTAGATAGTAATTCATCAGGTTGTAGGATAATCCCTCTGTTACTATTATCTTATACATGATATAGCTTATAAAGGGATGGGCATCGGTCGGTATCCGACCTAGTATGGACCAACCACTACCGATCCAAAGAAGATCGGTTTTTTAATTTTCTCATCCGCAACTAATTCAAATCTTAATTGGATCGGTTTCCATCCAAGCCAATTAAGCTCGGTTAATTTGGATTGGATTGGATGGTCGGTTTAGCGTATCACTTTTCACATTCAACATCATTTATAATTTTGTTGAAATTTAAAATATCAACTTCAATCAAACTTAAGAAAGAACCTGCTATTTGTTATTCAGAAATGAAATTAAAATGAAGATTCATAAAACCACAAGTTGTTAATAAATTTTGCATTAATTGTTTGAGATGATGACGTTTAAATGGGTGAGATAAACTGTTTTTTCACTTGCATACTTCTGTAATCTTAGTTTATTATCATAAAAGAAACATCAATAACCATAACTAATTGAAATTCAGGTATAATAAAAAAAGATTTAGAAAATAATTTCTGCTTGACTTTATTAAAGCAACTACTAAATGTTACATCAACTTCATGATTATATTAAGCTATGCCACACTGTAAATCAAATATTTCTCAACAAAAACATAGGTAGATTAATTGCTCGGTTTGTATTAAAAAAATTAAAGAAGACTGTTTGTATCTCCAAGAAAATGAGAAATGACTATTTGTATATTCAAGAAATTAAAGGAGAACTAGATTTTTTATGGACTTATGCATATCGGTTCGGTTTCATCGGTTATTTGAAAGTCCCATCCAACAACCGAACCGGTCTAGTTAGTTATTGAAGATCAAGAACCGGGCCAAACCTATGCGATCATGGGCTATTAGCAATTGACCCTTTAAAGTATATATAATGTAGTATATGTTTTTCCCTATCTCGAATAATATTGTGTTTGTTCCACTCCTGTACAGCAATGGCATCCCTCTCTAAGAATAACATAACTCTCAAGTGCTTCGATGGGAAGGAGTTACTGGTCGACAAAATACTGGCAGTGAATTCTTCAGATACTATAAGACGAATTTTTAAACGTGATTGGACCTGTACTGCAATCTCTCTCCCATCGACCATAAGCTGTGATACCCTTGAGAAGGTGATGGAGTACTGTTCTGCAAACGCTGACGTGAACAAGGAAAAAAGGCTCAGCAAGGATCGGGATGCACAATTTGTGGCTAAGCTCGGCAAGGAAACTCTTCGCGGACTCTGGGTAGCAGCGGACTATCTCGACATCAAAGGGCTTAGGAACTTGGCTAACCAAGCTCTCAAGAAAAAAGATAAAGAAGAAGAAGAAGACGACGACGACGACGAGGAAGAAGAATCTACATCGAGGGAGATATACATCGATCGTGAGCTACAACTGTGGACTGCTGAGCAATTCTTATGATTCCTTTTCGATCATTTTTGTGCTGAAATTAACCACGTCAACTGAGTTGAAGGGGTCGACTTTGTTATAAAGTTGGGAAATTTTTTGACATAAATTTTATGAATTTGTAATTCACTATTGAGTTGTACATAATTAAATTGAATGTAGTGTCCATATATTTTCTTATACATCATTAATGCAGACATATCTAATTTATCATCATAAATTCCTACTCCAAAAGTTCATGAAATTTACTATCACAAATCTAACACCATTACCTGTTGGAAATAGTTAGTGTGTATATATATATAATGAGTAATGCTAGAGCCACTACCAATTTCAGTACATTTCTCTTCACTACCTTAGGTGGCACACTCCAATAGATAGGGGATGATAGAGTAGGTGGGAGAACTCTCCAATAGGAGTATGCCACCTAAAGTAGTGAAGAAAATGGTAGTGAAATTGGTAGTGGCTAAAGCATTACTCATATATAATCAATTGTTTTGGGATACATATATTCATTATTTTGCATGCGGTCGAGAAAGGGGGAATTTTCAAGCATGTCCTCATTCATTCGGGTTAAGGCCGGAATCAAATCTATGACATATCATGAGTTTTATCAATTGCACTAACTACAAGTGCTTGGCTAGTAAATAGTGAATTTAGAGCATGGTTTGTACTCCATAAAAATAATAATAGACAGCATGGAAGTATCTAATTAAATTGAAGTAAAAATAAGTTTAGAAAATACACTGGTTTGAGGAATTAAGTCAAGCCTAAAAAGCTATACTCTAGCAAGTTTGGCGCGGCCGCCATGCAAGTAGTATACACAGTCGGCTCCTTTGCGGTAAAAATACCCTCGGGTATCCAGACTCTCATGTGCATGGGTGGCCTGAGACTCTTGACCTGACTAGTGCTTCAATTTATCCGAAGATAATATACTAGCTTTATATTTTGCAGATTAAATAATATAATATATTATCCTAGTTATATCTTATTCTCTATATAAGAGATTATCCATACTAGATCTTTTTATAGGCTATAATAAAATAACACTTATAAAGTAATAAAACTCAATTAACTCTCTCAATTAATGGTTTGAAATGATCAAAATAACAAGTCTATTATAAACATGAAATAATATAACAGATGTTATATTTGTATTAAAATACTAATGAATATTAATAACCCTTTAACAGGAAACAATGGACTATAGTCTTAAAAATCTTGCCAATATAGTCAAAATTTAAGATTTCTTGAAATACTTTGAAAACGGCCGAAAACAGTGGATGACTAATTTTAGGAATGAGCCTAGGGTAATCTATATTCTAATGTATGAAAACAGATCGTTATTCTCCTGGTAGAAAAAAAATTGATTATTCTCTACAACTTGGTTGCTGTTTGTATGCTACCAAGGATTTTGAACATGTTTCACAATTAGGAAGGAAATGTGCCCTAGTTGGTATGAGCGACTGTTATCAGGTAAATTTATAGTCTGGGCTCTACTTTGATCTTGGTTGGTCAAAGTGAGGGGTGTCTTTAGTTTCTTTCATGTCAGGGGGCTCACATGGGTCAGGTGCGACGTCTACCATCGTTGTGAAGATATGGTGAGAGTCAATCGAGGGTGAAGTGAGGGGATGAGAATGAGGACTCAATCTAGACATGGACTTGTCAGATTGGTGGAGTGCCTGCGGTGTCTCTCATATGATGCTTACACTTGTCATTTTGGTCACTGCGGGAGGCGGCGAGGGAGAGCGTATAATAGTTGGAGAGAATAAACGGTGTATAAGTAAAAGACTGAGTGAGAGAATGAGCTCAAATTGGAACGAAAAAATTGCTCTGGAGGAGGTGGCCGATCGGTAAGATTAGATTTCGGTGTATTTTTGGTTTGTTGGTTGGGGTGTATGAGTTCCAGAACTCAGCCTGTTGGGATCTGAACTTCATAAATCTTATTTTTTGTTGTATGTTTTGTTAAATCTCTACTATTTTAATGGGATAGTTGGGGTTGTAAACAAACAAACCCTAATTTTGTAACTGAGCAAACCCGTACAATATACGTGCAAACTACATCCACTAAACATCCCCGTGTCATGCACGTCAAATCAAAATATACAAATTCATTTAATTTAATGACTATACTTTTTTATAGACGTGCATCGCACGTGCATTATACTAGTTCTCTTTAATGAAACGCGGGGGGTTTCTACCCACCGTTTAATAATAAAAAAAGAATATGTTTCGACCTACTAGAGTTCTAAATTCTTCGCATGTAGGGAAAGGTCGAAGAAGATCCTGATTGTCGGAGAAATCTACTCCCAACTCGTAGTACTAATAGCGGAAACATACCACAAGCAATAGAAACTCCCAAGACTTAGATGAACCAAGAACAAGCCACCACAATATATGGATCTCACAAGAACACAACCAATATGCAGAGATAACCAATACTTCTTATTCCCAAAGAAATACAAAGATTACAAAAGAGATTACAACTCTCAATCTCTCTCTCTCACCTTTGAAACACTCGACACAATTCTCTCTTGAAGTTGGACAATGATAACGGCTCACCTCTTGATACACAAACTGATCTATTCAGATTAGATTAGATAACTAAACTTTAGAGTTTACGGTCATATATATAGCCCCCAAGTAAACTCTAAAAGATAAACACAAATATAGCAATTGGGCCTTTAAACTCGTAAGCCCAAAAATAATCAGCCGCCGATGTCGGTCGGCCGCAACGTGTAGAACCAAACCCGAGGGCTGACCGGTCGACTGCACCCCCTAGGTCGGTCGACTGTTCCCTCCTCTATTGGACCTGTACACTCGAAGAACTCTCAGCAGCCAGGGTCGGTCGACTGCACCCCCAGGTCGGTCGACCGCAACCCTCCAGACTGTATTCTTCTATTTCGCTGCTTGTCTTCTCTTGCTTCTTTGTCTCCTCCTCTTCTTCTCCAACTTCAAGTACCCCGTGTCTACGCGTATTTGAGGCCACAATTCCTAATACTGATAGTATATGGAAAATATTGTCACAACTTCAAACGAAACCAAATTCTATACACCTAGTCGGAAACTCTGACGAACACACCTCTGCTCCGCGCGGGGGGGGTCATCCCTCCTCCCCACATGCTGACTGTTCTCTCTCTCTTTTCTGCTTTTTTAGGTTTTAGAGCTACTTCTTTTTCTAAAGAGAAAAACTCACCGGGTTTTAGGGGAGCTTCTTAACAATAGACTTTGCTTTGAACTGTTTATCTTTATCTTAATTTTGTATTAGGGATGAACGCACATGCATGCATGCGGTAATGGCAAATAAACTATTGACTCTTTAAAGTATTTAATCTAATTTTTTTTGTTATTTTTTTCTATCTCGAGTAATATAGTGTTTTTTTCTCTCTCTCACTTATATCCAGCAATGGCTGGTCCACCGATGAACCACATAACACTCAAGTGCTTCGATGGGAAGGAGTTACAAGTCGACAGAGGGCTGGCAATGAATTCTTCGCAAACTATACAAACCCCCCAAAGCTGAATATTGAAGTGGTTGAATTTGAATCTTTGAAATTTTTGACATAAATTTTACAAATTTGTTCACCATTGAATTGTACGTAGGTAATGTCCATAAATTTTTGTATATATATATATTATGATCCAAATTTAGTCCCAAATCTGTTATATGGGAAATCAATGTTAGGTAGTTATAAACTTGGGTTCCCTTTCTTTAATAGCTAGTTTTTAAAGGTGAATTCTTCTAGGTTCCTAACAATTGGGTATCGGAGCCATGAGAATAGGCTTAATTTGTTGATGGTTGATTATTTTAAATTTTTTTTAAAAAAAAACATGTTTAGAGTTATTAGAGTTGTTATCTAAATAAGACCGAAAGTATAGAATAGTTTTATACAATTTATTTACTCTATGGAGTACATAGCTAAACCTTACTAGCTGGCCCCACCATGCATCTAAGATCTAGCTACAATATTAGTCAAATAAAGAAGAAAAAGAAATACCATACCTCCTTTGCAATTAGCTGTCAAATCAATTTTAGATTGTATTTATTATTTTGTAATTAGCTGCCAAAATTAGTCTGATAAATTATATTTTCACTTTATAATTAGTTGTCAAATACATTTTAAGTTATTCTTAGCTTGCCCCTCCATCAAAAACTTTCTGGCTTTGTCCCTTGTCGTAGTATAAAAACTCAACAAGATAAACATTTATTTCATTGAAATTTTTATAGAGCTAGTGTATATCTAATCCCCCCTTCATGTCTGGGATTTACTATCCCTACATGAAAATTTGATATATACCTTCTCTTTATTTCAATCACTTTTAACTTATCTTATATATGTATATAAACAAAAAATAAAAAAAAACACATTACATTTATCTTCAATCATTCACACAAATTATCCATCCGATACCAAAAGAGGAAGACGAGACACCTGATCATCACAGTCGAAAGAGCAAATTATTTCAGGTACCGAAAATTTAATTATCTAACATTATTGTACGTATATGAAGTTGGTGCAGAAAGCGTGTTTTTTTTTTTTTATATTTAAAATTTTTAGTCAGTATATGATGTTTTATTAATGAACAGTTAACGAGACATAGTCCGAAATATTACAACCCAAAAGCCTATATGGTGTTACCAGGGAGCTATTGTGTTTATGTACATAATGCACCTTTTCTCTATCTGGACTAATATTGTGTTTCTTTCACTTTTAGCTAGCAATGGCATCTCCACCTATGAATAACATAACACTCAAGTGCTTTGATGGGAAGGAGTTACAAGTCGATAAAATACTGGCAGTGAATTCTTCACAAACTATAAGACGAATTATTAAACGTGATACGGCATGCACCACAATCTCTCTCCCCTCGACAATAAGCTGTGATACGCTTCAGAAGGTGATGGAGTACTGTTCAGTGAATGCGAACATGGACAAGGACAAAAGGCTCATGATCAAGTATAGGGATGCGAATTTTGGTGATGAGCTCAACGAGGAAATTCTCTTTAGACTCTTGGTGGCAGCGAACTATCTTGACATCAAAGGCCTCATCAACTTGACTGCGCAAAATCTCAAGGCCATTCGGAAAAAAGAAAATAAAGAAAAAGAAAATGAAAATCGATCATCTCAAGGTTTATATGTAGGCCTACAACTATATTGATTTTTGAGTATGTAATAATTATATAATTCCTTTCTCTTTTCTTTTCTTCTTCTTCTTATTTTTTTTGTAAACCGAATTGAAGGTGTTGGATGTGTTATGAAGTGTGAAATCTTTTGACAAAAATTTTAAAAATTGATCACGGTTGAAATATTGAAGGTGCAACCGTGCAATTATATCAGAATCATTCTACATAACTGAATTGAAGTAGTCGGCATATATGTTCTTATAACTCATTAATGGACTCATCTAATTTATCATCATAAATTCAGTTTTCACAAAAAAAAAGAAACATGGAGAGAACTTAATTAGATAAATTAAATAAAAAAAATATTAGGAGAATAACATTGTTTTTTTTTTTTGTTGATAAAAGGGATAGAATCCGCATATTCTAGCCAATATATTCACATAACAAAAAAGGTCAAGAATAACAATTGTTTCAGTCGCTCCTAACGTCCTTTTTTTAAATCACGGTTCATGTTAATATAAAAGACAATTTAATATCAAGTTACTGGAAAAAAAATTACAACAGAAAGTTTGCGCAGCAAGTTATTAACTATCCATACACACTATTGTAATAACTTTTTTACTTTCTTGGAATTGGTAATATTATTTCTGGCAATTTAACTCATATGCATCTTATTTTCTTCCGGGCCGTAATTGCACCATCAGGGCTGAGAGGAAGGATTGTCAGAGCCTTCTAGAGGGAGTAGTACGGAGATGAGGAGGTTGTGATTGGTCAGACCCTAGAGTGAGCTTCCGTTCCAATAGGCGAAGACAAAGACCCCACCCTCAAGAGATTTGTTGGAGGGAACTCATATGTTATGTTTGTACTCATTTTTCCATGTTCATCTATATTGTTCCCACCATCCTATGTTTGTTGGAGGTATTTTTATTTTTGATTCATGTGTTATTTTTATGGAGTAGTTTTTTTTTCCAGTCTTCTGGATGTTTGTTAAATCATCATTAATAAAACAGAGTGGCTATACCCTAAATTAAAAAACAAAAAAATAAAATTTCACCAAATCCAATATCCATGTGCTAAGTAGCTTGGTCGACAAGTTACTAACTACTCCCCAACTAACTTTTGACATTACCAAATTGAAGTTATATTCCCACGTATTTTTTTTTATGCCTACATCTAAAATACCCCTAATACAAATTATAGGTTATCAAGTGCCTAATTTGATGACAAACACATAAATGTTTACACAAATTCAGTTAAACGTCTCTCATAAGAACATCTCTAACAATAATCAATTCTTTTACACGATTCCGAAAGATTTGGCGGGACAAATCCAATTAAATCCGGAATCAAAGAATCAATTAACCCACAACCGTCCGATCAAATTGAACGGCTGGATTTAGTCCAAAACCTGTCCAAATCCCTACAAATACCCCCTCCTAGGATTCCCCAACAACTCGTTCTAATTTCCCAAAACCCTAACCCTAATTTCAAGAACCAGAAATGAAGATCATCGCCGCGTACCACCTCGCCGTACTCGGCGGCAATGCTGCCCCCTCCGCCGCCGACATCAAGTCCATCCTCAACTCCGGTACAATATCCTCTCACAGTACCATCTCCTTCTCTTTCTATTTTTGGTAATACTGATTTCTTGATTTTTATTGGTTGCAGTCGGAGCCGAGGCGGAGGACGGGATGGTGAACCTCCTTCTGAGCCAAGTGGAAGGGAAGGACATCGCAGAGCTGATCGCGTCGGGACGCGAGAAGATGGCGTCGATCGCCGGTGGTGGTGGTGCTGCGGTGCCTCCCATGGGAGGCGGTGCTGCGGTTGCGGCGGCGGGTGGTTCAGTGGATGCGGAGGATGCGAAGGAGGAGAAGAAGAAGGAAGAGGTTGTCGAGGAGTCGGACGAAGAGGACTTTGCGTTGGACCTGTTCGGTTGATCATCGGTTGCTTCTTTTGGTGAAATTTTCAGTTAACTTTGATGATTAGGTTTTATGTTTAATCATAGTATGCTAGTTTACTGTTTCTGTTCACGTGTTAATCTGGAATGGTAGCCACGACTCCTGACTTTTGTTGAATGCTTTTCCACTGTTTTGTTTTCCAGTACTTTAGAGGGATTTTATAGTAGTTATCATTTAGTTTTAGTATATGATTATGATCTGTTTTTGTCCGGGGTTTCGATTTATTTCTTGTTTTTGGCAGTGTACGGTGGGTCTGAGTTTGGATGCTATGGAACCTATCGATAATTATGGTCGATGTTTCTTGGAATTATTGCGATTGCAATTCTTTAATTATCGATCAATTTAGAGAACAGGGAAAGACAATGGGCTAGTCCAGGATTGGAATAATTTACAAGTGTTATGGGAAATCATAAAATTTTAGTGTATTATTGCTATAGTTTTGATCGATTTTCTCATTTGCTTGCTCTGCCTTGTTGCATATACAAGTTCTGGTGATTTTTTTTGCTGATTCTGTGATTATGCAAATCTTTTTGGTCTCCTGAAATATTTACATGGCGATTATTAAGCATTTAGGTGCATTAAATTTGAGAATTAGAGGATCGATTGGTACACTGGAAGACTGATAAACTATATATGTTTTGAAGTGTAGTGTGGATTGTAAAACTATAAGATAGAGGTTGATGATTGGTCAATGGTAAGTTGCATGCAGATTTCACGTTAGCACTAAAACAAGGTTTTTTGTGGGGACAAATGATTGTCTGCTATGTTCCCCCATTGCGTGACAATATTTTAATGCCCACTTCTTCCATTGCTGTCCATTTTGTTGCCTGTGGTGGCCTCCAAGAAATGGATTATGTAGTCTTCATTAGAGGGTGTAAAACGAACAGGACGGCCCGTCGTCCATCCGAGTCCGGTTCAAAAAATAGTCCGATTGTGAACTATCCGAGCTGTTATACGAACTGAACTCGAACAAATTATTAGGTCCGATTTTTTACTGAGCTCGAGCCGGACATAAGTCCGTCCGAGTATTATTGCGTTCCGATACTTTATCGAACCGAGTCCGGACTATTAAAATTTTGTCCAACCTAGACCGAACCGGACATAAGCCCGTCCGAGTAGAATTTTGGTCCGAGCTTGAACATATGGTTGTCCGATCCCGTGCGGTCCAATTTACAGCCCTAGTCTTTAGGGTCTTGCAGCTATGTGGGTGCCTGAGGAGGATCAGGCCCATTTAAAAATTTAAAAAAATTCCTAAAATTATTAAAAATTTTGAAAATTTTCCCCCTAAGTCTATTAAGTTTAATGGTTTGGCTAAGAATTATTAAAAAAATCTCTATATATTTATATATAGCCATAGGAGTTTTTATTGGTCCTCATGGCAAAATTATTCTAGCTTCGGCCCTACATGCTGCTACTACTAACGAAGTGAGGACGAGTTCCTCTAATCACTCAAAAAAATCTATAGACAATGGTCGGAGACAATATCATCCATTTAGAGTTGCGGGGAACGTCAGGAGAGTGTCAGAAGTTTTCTAGATCTCCGTGAGGGTCTTTTTGCTCTCAATATGATTGAACAGATTAGTCTTGCCGTCGTATAACCCAGTTGTGGGCGTCTTGAATCTATTGGGGATAGGAGCCTCCAGAATTGCTTGGGTGAAAGGAGGGCAACTTGCATGAATCACGTCTGGTCGGTGCCTGTCTGCCCGCCCTATTTGGTTGAGGTGATTATTTGTTTCTTGGAGGCGAAGAAGCATTTGGTCATCACGTCTCTTAGGTAAGATGACCAGCGAGACTCCCACCTCTTGATGTGCACTGCCAAGTTGCCAACCTTCTTTGCGGCCACCTTGGAGGACCCTCAAAATATGATCGGTGAAGTCTTTGAATTCGACCTGAGTTACTGGTACCTCATCTTGTCGGTGCTTCCTGGGAGTTTGGTGGCTCATAGGGGTTGGGCTTCGTTCCTGCTGTGAAGGACTTCCACGTGACCTTGGGTGTCGTGGTGAAGGAGACCTCCGATTTATAGGACGCTCCGCGCTGGAGTTATCATGGGAACGTCTTGCATTATGACGTTGACGAAGGTCTACCCCTTCCTGTCGGGAGTTGATAATTTCTCGAAGGTCTCATTGTTCTTGAGGAGCATTTAAAGGATTGACAGTGTGTCCGTCGACCTGACTTTCGGAGGGCTTAGTCTCCAGATGTGGGTTGTAGTCCACAATATTTGGCCATTTTCAAGAAATATCATATTCATTGTTATGACGATATAGTCAACAGTTTTTGGCCAATTTCATGAAATTTAGTTTTTTCACTGTTTTGTTAACTTTTTGCGCACTATATAGTCCACAATTTTAGATATATTTCGTGAGATGACGTATTTCAATGTTTTGGCCGTATTTAATGGGCTATTGCCCATAGTATTCGACAATTTTTGTGAAATTTCTTATTTCACTCGTTTGACCTCATTTTGTGGGCTCACAGTTTTCTGCAATGTGAAATTTTGTATTTCACTGTTTTGACCTTATTTTGTGAGACTAGTTTACAATTTTCAGATATTTTTGTAAAATTTTGTATTTTACAGTTTTGACCACATTCTGCAGGCCATAAATCCACAATTTTCGGGTCTTTTTCATAAAAGTTTGTATTTCACTATTTTGACATTGTTTTGTGGGCCATAGTCTAAAGTTTTTGGTCATTTTTGAATTCGTATTTCACTGTTTTGGTCACATTTTGTGGGCTATAGTTCATAGTTTTTGGATATTTTTGTGACATTTCGTATTTCACTGTTTTGGCCTATTTTTGTTGGTTATTGTCCATAGTTTTTGGACATTTTCGTAAAATATCGTATTTACTGTTTTGGCATTATTTTGAGAAATTTCGTGTTTCACTATTTTCGTCCATTTTCGTGATATTTCGTATTTCACTATTTTGGCCTTATTTTGTGGGCTATAATCCACAGTATTTCGTACTTCATTATAATCCACAATATTTTGCGAATTGAAATTTCATATATCAATATTTTGGCTTGATTTTGTGGGCCACAGTTCACAGTTTCCGGTCATTTTTGTATAATTTCGTATTTCACTGTTTTGGCCGTATTTTGTGGGGTATAATCCATAGTTTTCTGGTATTTTTTATGAAATTTCATATTTCATTGTTTTATCTTATTTTGTGGATTATAGTCCTTAGTTTTTTTATCATTTCCGTAAACTTTCGTATTTTAATGTTTTGGCCTTATTTTATGCGTTATAGTCCACAATTGTCGGTCTTTTTCGGTCATTTTATGCGTTATAGTCCACAGTTTTCGGTCATATTCGGCAAATTTCATTTTGGGACTCATTTTGTCAAAATTCGTGAAATCTCGTATTTCACATTTCTAGTCAAATTTTGTGGCCAAATATCGTGTTGCACAGTTTTTGGCCAAATTCTTGAAATCTCGTATTTCACTGTTTTGGCCTCATTTTATAGGCTATTGTTCAGAGTTCCAGCTATTTTCTTCATATTTCATTTTAATTGTTTTATCATATTTTGTGGGCTATATAGTTCACAGTTTTTAGCTTTCTTCGTGAAATTTCATATCTTACTGTTTTGGCCTTTTTTGTGAGCTACAAATTCACAGTTTTTCGACAACTTTGTTAAATCTTGTATTTCATTGTTATGTCAATATTTTCTGGGCTACAATCCAAAGTTTTTGGTTAATTTTGTGAAATTTTGTTTTCCCCAATTTCAGCCATTTTTTGTGGACTATAGTCCGTAGTTTTTTTTTTAGGGAAAAGGTGGAATCTGGCCACCCTGTTTCATTAAAAAGAGTTTAACGAAACAAACCCAGAGTACTGGGCGCAGGTACAAACTACAGACAGAAAATAAAACATACATGAAGCAACATGACGCGTACAAACAACAATTCCCTCCAACAACCCTGGAGGGTGGGCTAACAAACGAGCTCGGTCCAGCAAAATTGCAAGTACATCAGTTTAGCTTTGTACAGTGCCTCCACGGCACATGCACACCCACTTGAGACAAGTTAGGCTGGATTTTAACACCTGCCGGTCCCTACCTTTACCTCGCTGGGGGGACCCATCTATGGGCCCAAGCCTCGCAGAACAAAAATTGACCCCACGGCACATGCACAACGATCGCACCCTCCCACCATCTCCACCACTCAACCTGCAAACGTGCCAGTAGCTCCCGCAACCGCTACCAAAGAGATAGCCTTGAAGATGATACCTTCACCTCTCACACGATAGCACTTTCTCAGGCAATTTCTCACCAAACAACTATTTCGCTCACCCCACCAAACACCATGCTCCAGAAGAGAGCCGTGGAGAGGATACCTTCACCTCTCTCACGCTGAAGCTCTCTCCGGCGATTTCTCACCACGCAGACTTAACTCGACTCATACTCTCAATCTGAGGGAAGAGGCGATGCTGTCACGAGTCTGTGGCCTAAGCTAGAGGAAGCTCAATAGCCTACTAGTAGGCGTTATGAAGACTTCACCGGCGACATTGTAGGACACTCCAGACCAACCATACCCAAATCCCACACCCCATCATCCTCAACACCAACAAACTACCGGCCTGGCCCCACGAGCCCTAAACCGAACCACCGGCCTCACACACTTGAACCCCAGATCTATGGTGTTCGCGCCAACAGACGCGGGAGGATGCTCTGGCGCGACATAGTCGCTCCGCGCAAGTTGAGACAAACACCCCAAAAATTGAGCCAAGAGAGCGCACATCACGGAGGGACCCCATCTTTGGGTCCAAACTCCACAATCGTGCAAGACAACCTAACTTCCGGCATCTTCACACGCACTACTAACCCTCGCAAGACCGAGAGTGTGGACATGGTGTAACGACCCGGATCCCCGTTATCGGACATCCGTGACATCACCAAGATCATTGCCTTCAAATGCATCTCAACACAGTAAATAACGTGGAAATTTAAACCTTTTTATTGCCATCAGAGTTGTTACATCAATTATTACAAATATCAAATTGGCCTTGAACAAGGAATACAAATTACATACTTTATTACAACTGACTACAAGAATACTTAAACACTTCTTGTGAAGCCATTGGCTGTTTTTCAGATCGGCAATCCCTTGGTAACTGCCGAAGCTCCGTTGAGTGGTCTATCTGCCCCTCTGGGACCTGCCCATCGGCTTGAGCCTCCTGTTACGTGACCCTGATAATTCTGCACCTGCTCGAAGGATAGACGTGCATATTGCCACTACTTGGATGCCCTGCTGATCTTGGGCTCTCCTATACTCGTGACCTGATATTCATGTACCTAAAAGGTGGGGTACGTCAGTAATTCTACTGACGCAATGCTGATAAGGAAACAGCGATCCTCAAACTATCACATTCACAAATTCATCTTGAATGGAAAATTCAACGTGCATCCTGATTTCCTAGTGTTCGTGTATGTCATGACCTGAGACTAATGCAACAATACAGAGTGTAGAACAGATGCACTTAATCTAACCTAAAGTCTATTCAAACACAAGGTATAGAACAGATGCACTTAATCTAACGTCAGCAAGATTCTGGATGCACATGCATCCCATACTACATGTGACCCAGGTCAAGCTGACGTACTTAGTCTAATGCAAGCGAGACTTTGGAAATGTATGCATCCCATACTACATACTTTCCAAATCAAGCCGTTGTCTCCATGTTTAGGGATTAGAACCCTCGCTATGCAATGCATTCTAATTTGGTCTACTTCCCGTTCCTGATAGTATGACATGGTTGAGGAGGTGAAAATAAAATAAAAGAATATAATACGGGGCGCTACCCCGAAGTCACCAATAATTACTGCGTCGAACCATCCTCGAAAGCTGTGACGAACTTACAGATATACCGCGGTATATCCATTACGCAAAGATCCTTTATGATCCGTTCGTGTCCACCAACATAGAACATGACGACCTCGGAGGTCCTAAAATACCCCCGATCCGCCAGGATATCAGCATCCCGTTCTTACCATGGTACTTCAGGAATTAACAGTGCAAGATACCCACTGCAGTGCGTATCCCTAATGACAGGAAGAGACAACCAGTATCACCACCTAGTGCTAACTCTCAGAACGAGTTGGATTATAGGGAATCACCCCTAACACCAATTTAGACTTTGAGCAAAATAAATAAAAGAAAAACCTAACCAATCCAGTTTACTGAAAATATGTTGTTATTCAAACCACACTCGGTGTCGATCAACAATCGAGCCTGACTGGTCTGTCAAGGTAACAACCATCCTGGAATCACATCCACCGATTCCCAATACCTTCATAGGTCAGCGACCCAAAAATAATCCCGGCCTGTGACCCTCAACGAGTGGTCTAACGGCGCCCTGGTGACGTAATATAATTTAGTGAAGGTAAGCACGCACATAATTATCCTTTCTGGACTTTTGACAGACTCAGGCATCGAGACACCAAATATAATCCAACAGAGCTATATCCCAACTCACTCATGTCCACCATGAGTACATGCACAGGAACTTGTCTAAGTTCCGAATAAAATGCTAAAAACCCATCCTTTAAATCTGATAGCTCACGATCACCATATTGCGGTAGGCAGAGGATTCCTCATCAATGGTCCGATGGAACAAATCAAGAAATACCAGTAGCTGTGTTCCCAGCTACAGTCATCGGAAACCAATACGCTCAGAACTTCCTAGAAGGGTGAGGAGATCCGTTGCCATTCCCTAGTCGATGATTCCCTCAATTTCCTTTTAAAGGACTCAAGTCCCCGAGTTAACTCAACCCTTGAAGTCGGTCTAGACAATAGGTTGCCAAAACTTACAATGTCCATAGTTTCCAGCACACAAGTCAGAATAGCTTGGTATCTCTAACTCTGAAAAGGTAAACCCCAGTTTACAATTCTTCAGTTGACTATTTCCTCAATTTCAATCACCTCGACATCCAATATCCCTCATATACTCTTAGTAGTACGTTCCTTTTCACACTTGCTGCATTTGTCCAATATCATAAGAGTTCGCTTAGTTATCGAGATCACCCAATTCCGGGTCCTATGGGAAGGTGGGATTGTCTACCTTAACTTCCTATTTGAATACGTCCTCAGATTAAATTCTAAATGTTCTCACAGACACCGATTTCCCTTGGGTGAATCACACGGAAAGAGTTTATTTCTCTAGTAAACATTTTCTTGACAAGGCCAATCTACCCTATCTTTGGAAAATCTTAATCTCCAACCTACAGCCTGGAATTACAAAATTCCAATTGGGTTAGAGAGTTATGATTCCCTACTGCAAATCTCTAGTTGGCCAGTCGCCCAAATTCTTAACAGATAAGTCTAGAAATGTCTATCTCCACGAACTAGACAACTCGTACTAGGATGAACGTACCCTACTTTAAAATTCACCAGTAAATCATCCCTAAGTCCAACGATCATGAAATTTGAGATTCTCTATCTACACATATACCATTTCATTGTGTCCAAAATTCACATTCAAATTCATTTCACACAACGATCTACGACTCCTCAAACATGGCTACATTTCAGCCGTTCTGTTTCAGCAGAGTATTTACTGCCCTTCACTAATTACCTTTGAAACTTCATCAAATGACCTCTAAAAATTATAAAATTTGAGATTCGTCAATTAGACTCATACCCCATGCTACTCCAAAAATTTCGTAGCAAAATAATAAACGTACACGAAGTTATGGCTTTTTGAACTTCAGCACAAAGCGCAGTCAGCTTCAGCCGACACCTGCGGACCAGTCGAGTTCTACAATTTTTCCGGGGCATCAAACGACCTCGAAAAAATACAAAATTTAAGACTATGGTTGTAGACATATACAACAGCGTCCACAAAAATTTTCAACTCAAAATGACTTGTCGTTTCCGAGATACAAAATCGGAAAGATACCCAAAAATCATCACAGCCAGCAGCCACTCTGACTGCTTACTGTCCGGATTTGGTCCCACTGTTCGGGCTACCAAAATGCATCCAAATATTACGAAATAAATCATGGATACTCTACATACATAGAAGAACAATACCCCAGAATTTTAGCCCAAGATTCCCAACCGTTTGGGCGTAAGAAATTCCCCAATATACCCTCACAATCAAGTTACTCACTCAACTTCAAAGAATAATTCTCTACCATACAATTTATTTTTTTCCTAGCATTCCTCATACTCAAACATGGCAACAAAATCATGTCTACCACTACTACACATCCATTCATGCCAAAACAAAAATAAATACAAAAGAGTTCAAGGATCACCCACTTGTAGTTGCAAGAAAAATCTCCTTGCTCCTAGCTTGCTTGCTTGCTCTCCTTTGCTCCTTGCTCTTTGTAGAAGCCTTGGCCAACACTTCTTCTACACTTCTTCTATATTACTCCTTCTCTTATAGACTTCTTCCTTTCCTACATACATATATATGTATTTATTATTATTATTTTTTTTGAACAAAGAGGAGTGGAGAAAGCTTTGGAGGAGAATGAAAATGGAGTTTGAAATGGAGTGAAGTGATCGAGATGGGGGTGGGATTTATGGGGGCCGGCCAAGATGGGAAGGGTGGAGTGTGTGGATGAGATGAAGTGGAGTGTGTGGATGAGATGAAGCCAACTCATAAGTGGAATCTTCTTGGAAGCTTCCTTGGAAGCTTCATGGAAGTTTCCTACTTCCATAGTCAATGTGCACATGGTGTTGTATTTCCACCATTGGATCTTTATCAAGATCAAACCATGATCATCATGATGCTAGGGTTCCTAACCCTATGCTAGGTTAAGGAACCCTAGGTCACCATACCCTAGGTTACCATACCCTAGTGCACAAATACAACTCACATTCAATTCAAGCACTAGTCTAATTGAAATAACTAATACATATAAATTAAAATCCATAAAAATACATTTTTTTTATAGAAATTATAATTTTCGCCCGACAATTGTCTGGTCGAAATAATCGGGACAAAACTACAGTTTAATTGAGACGATATTCCGAGTTTACTTCATCGGATTCAGAACAGCCCGTATGTCTGAAATCTCTCAATTTAACTGATAATTTCTAGGAGAGAAATGTAATCGTGTGCAATACTTAGTTAATGCACGGGTTACAGTGCAAAATAGCCATATGCTATTTTGCGGGGTATTACACATGGTGGCAAGCGCACAGGACATCCGGGCAAATATCTAGTAAAGCCACCCAATTCCGACCTAACCCAAACCCCAACCCTAAACAAGTCACCCCCAAACCCCCACCAACAGATCTAGGTCGACGGTGCCGGAGCGTCGCACGACGGCCCACCAGCGCGACGGCAGAGGTCATCTGCACGCTGGCCAGGCCAAGGGGCGGCGGAGCGTCATAGATCTGGCGTCGGAAGGGCGCTAGCATCACAGATCTGATGTCGAAAGTCGAGGAAGGGGGGAAGGGCGCTGTGGGTTGTCGTTGACAGGGGGCGCCGGAGGTGGTGACAACTAAGGTGATGGCCGCCAGAGTAGAGTGATGGAGATGGGTTGAGGAGATTTGGGCACGCAAGCGGACGAGGAGAGAGAAACGGGAGAGGAGATAGAGAGAGAGCGGGAGTGGGTGAAGGGTGGGGGGGGTTCAGGGCGTGGAACGACGACCGGGGAGGGGGTGGCGAGATCCCGACCGCCACCCCCTCCAAGCACTCTCTAGATCTAGGGTTTTTGTTTTTTTGGGTTGTTTTTGGGGAGCTTCTCTCTCTAGAAAATCTAGAGAGAGAAACTCTTTTTGGGTATTGTTAGTGCTATAGTCCATGGTTGTGAACCAATATCGTGAGATTGAATATTTCACTGTTTTAACAATATTTTGTGGGCTACGCTCATAGTTTTTGGCCATTTTGGTGAAATTTCGAATTTCACTGTGTATTTTTTTGTAAAGAAAATGGTGGAATTTATATGGCCATCCTGTTTCATTAATTAGTGATTAACAAAATAAACCCAGAGTACTAGGCTATTACAAACTACGAGCAGGAAATAAAATATGAAGCTGCGTGACCCGTATAGACACAAAGTGGTTCCTCCAACAAACCCTGGAGGGTGGGCTGACAAACTGATAGTCTTCCACACTAACGAAGAGGTCTCGCCATTGCATCTACTCTACAACTGTAATGGACCCCATCTTGCGCCCAATTACAGTACTCGGCCATCATAATTGTACGTACGTCAATTAAGCTTAGTGCCCCCTTCCACGGCAAGCACACACCCATCTGAAGCGAGTTAGCCGAAATTTTGTCATCCGCTGAACCCAAGCTTATCCTCCTCTCCTCCCACAATCGCACAAACAACATCATGCTCACCTCAACCAAAACCACAGTCATAGAGAGAGCCGCAGAGAGGATACATTCACCTCTCTCACGCTCTTGCTCTCTCAAGTTATTTCTCATACACAGACATACACCAACATAGAGTAGTGAGGAGCAACATCTTCACTCTCTCTTTCATGCAAAGAACCTAAATAAATGACAACTAAATGAAGCATCACCTTCTCTCGCCACAACGGGCGGTGGCATTGTCGACGTCAGGTTCAATAATGAAGGCCTAATGGCGGTGCTGCCACGAAGACCGTGGCTGTCGGTTGAAGATGGTATTCTCACACACACAGACATTCGATGGGCAGGTTTGCCGCCGTCGCCCATCGAATCGATGGCCGCACTGCCATTAGAGAAGGTCAGCCTCCTCCGACCATCGTTGAGCAGAAGAAGCGACGGCTAGCGTCTCTGAATCCAGAGAAGGGACGGCGAGCGTGAGAACCCAAAGAAGTTCCTCCGACCATCGCCCAACGGAATCAAAAGAGCGACTCCGAATCCCTCATAGCGATGGAGATGGAGAAGCTACGGCGGTGGGGCTGCGGAGCGAGGCGACGTCGGGAGGTGCCGTCGCAGTCGATGAGGATGGAGGCTTCGGCGGGAGGAGCCGTTGCAGTCAAAGAGGATGGGGGTTGTGGAGGAGAGGCGACAGCGGTGCTTGGAATAGCAGGAAAGGTGGCGACAGGGAAGGGGGCGGTGTACACTAGCGGCCACCCCCTCTCTTTTTTCTCAGAACTAAGGTTTTGGGGGGTGTTTTTGGGGAGTTTCTCTCTCTAGAATTTCTACAGAGAACTCTTTTTTATCTAGTTATGTCAGATTCTCTGTGTTGGTCTCATTTTGTGTGCTATATAATCCACAAATTTTGGGCTAATTTCGTGAAATATCGTATTTTACTATTCTGGCAATATTTTCAGGGCTATAGTCCTAATTTTGTATTTCACAAAAAGTGACAAAAATAGTGAAATTCATCCCCAGTTTTAGATCAATTTCGTAAGATTGCGTATTTTTGGGTTTTAGCATAATTTTGTGGGCTCCCATAGTTCTCGGCCAGTTTCGTAAAATTTTGTATTTCACTGTGTTGCCATCATTTTGTAGGATAGCTCATAGTATTCGGTCAATTCCGTGAAATATCGTATTTCATTGTTCTGGTGCTATAGCTCAAAGTTTTTGGCAAATTTCATGAAATTTAATATTTCACTATTTTGGCCATTTTTTTTGGGCTATAGTCAACAAATTTAAGCCATTTTCGTGAGATTACATATTTCATAGTTTTGGCCGCAATTATAGGATATTGTCCACAGATCAAATTTCGTATTTCACGGTTTTCACCTCATTTTGTGGGCGTTCATAGCTTTCGGCTGTTTTCTTAAAAATTTTAATTTTACTATTTTGGCCTAATTCTTTAGTCTTTATATAGTCTATAGTTTTCGGCCAAATTCGTAAAATTTCGTATCTCACTATTTTGACCTCATTTTATAGGCTATAGTCCACAGTTGTAGACCAATTTCGTGAGATTGCCCACAGTTTTCGGTCATTTGCAAGAAATTTTGTATTTCACTGTGTTGACCTCATTTTGCGGGTTATGGTCTACAGTTTTCGAACAATTTCATGAAATATCGTATATCACTGTCTTGACAACATTTTCAAGGTTTTAGCCAGTTTTTAGTCAATTTCATTAAATTTCATATTCACTGTTTTTACCACTTCTTGTGGGCTATAGTTCATGATTTTATATGAATTTCACAAGATTGCATATTTCACTATTATGACCTCATTTTGTGGGCTAGTACACAGTTTTTGGCAATTTTCGTCAAATATCTTATATGACTGTTTTGACCTCATTTTGTAGGATATAGTTCACAATTTTCGGCTACTTTTGTGAAACTTCACATTTATCTATTTTGGTCATATTTTGTGGGCTGTAGCACAATTAATTCGGCAATTTTCGTGAGAATTCATATTTCACTCATTCAGCCTCATTTTGTGGGCAATATAGTCCATAGTTTTCGTCCATTTTCGTGAAGTTTTGTATTTAACTGTTTTCACGGTCTTTGGCCATTTTCGTGAGATTTCGTATTTTATTGATTTAGTCCCATTTTGTGTGCCATAGTTCACAATTTTCGACTACTTTAGTCTAGTTTTGGGTTTCACTATTTTGGAGTCATTTTGGGGTTAGTCCATCGCGTGACTTTCGTGAAATTTCGTATTTTTTTGTTTGGCCTTATTTTGTGGGCTATAGTCAACATTTTTTGGCTTTTTTGAAATTTCTTATTTCATTGTTATGGGGGCTGTGGTCCAATGTTTTTGGTAATTTTGTTGAAATTTCGAATTTCACTATTTCGGCCTTATTTTGTGGGATATTCATAGTTTTCAGCCACTTTCGTGGGCTATATAGTCCATAGTTTGTTGAAATTGATTATTTCGTGGGATATTCTTATTTTGTTGAAATTGATTATTTCCCTATTTTAGCTATATTTTGTGAGCTATATAGTCCATAGTTTTTTTTTGCAATTTTCGGTAAATATATTATTTCACTGTTTTAGTCTCATTTGTGCACTTTTCAGTCACTTTCATGAGAATTTTTATTTCCGTCAATTTGTGGGCTATAGTACACAGTTTTCGATCACTTTCATGAGATTTCGTGTTTTACTGTTTTGACCTCATTTTGTCGGTTATAGTCCAAAGTTTCTGGTTGTTTTCGTGAAATTTTTTATTTGGTTGTTTTAGCATCATTTGTGGGCTATAGTCCACATTTTTCGGTCACTTTCGTGTGATTTTTATTTTCCTCATTTTGTGGGTTATAGTACAATGTTCTCGATCACTTTCACGAGATTTCGTATTTTACTGTTTTGGTCTCATTTTTTGGGTTATAGTCCACAGTTTCCGGTCGTTTTCGTGAAATTTTTTATTTAACTGTTTTAGCTCCATTTGTGGGTTATATCCACAATATTCGGCCACTTTCGTAAGATTTTTTATTTCCCTCGTTTTTGGACTATAATACACTGATTTCGACCACTTTCATGAGATTTCGTATTTTACTGTTGATATGGCTAAAAATGGGGTTAAATCGAGACCGTCCAGATCGAGCACGAATCTTGAAGCTTGGGGGTAAAAAGGTAATTTCACATACAGATGGATCCAAAACGGATATTGGGTCTCCTTCTCACAGAACCAACCACCCGCGAATGGATCCACTTTAACTGGGCGCGGATCCCGACCCGATACAAGCCCAGTTCACCAAGAGGAGAATCAGGGCCACTGATTTGACTAAATCAAATCAACAAACCTGATTGGCTCCCACCAGGGAATTAGGGGCTAATTTCCCAAAACAGAATAGGAGGATTTTCCTCCTGGCTGTTAGGCAGGAAATCAGGCCCCTAACCACTCCAAAGGCGACTATAAATATCACCCCTCCACCTCCATAACCAGGTTAATCAATCTTTCACCACTTTTAAGCTCTTTCTTAATCTCTTCTGATTACTGACAAGAGCGTCGGAGGGTGCGTCGCCAGAATCAATCTCGGTGTTTCGCACTTCCTTGCAGGTCGCGGCAGGAGCAAGAAGGCCGAGTCAACTGTTCAGGTTGTTCCCGTACTCACAAATTCATCTGTTTACCCCCACACCGAAATCAGCGGTAACAGATTGGCGCCGTCTGTGGGAAACGCCATACGAACAGCCTCAAGCCCGTTCTCCGTCGTCCTCTGCAGCCATGCCTCCGAAGAAGGTCAGATCCAGAGGGTCGAACCGTGTGGGCAACCTCGCCGATCCGGCGAATGAAGCCCCCGTCAATCCCATTCCTCAGTCCGACCTACCTCCGACGGCCCAGCAGGCTCCACCTCCTCCTCCCAAGCAACAGCCCAACAATGGTCCGTCCGGTCATAACGGTCGGAAGGAGAAGCAGCCCCTCAACCCGGGCCATGTCTCGGTCCATAACGGGTCCTCGGACTCGATGGCTTCTCATCATCCCGACCTCCGCGTCACACTTCAAAACCGCCAGAAGGACGACGACCTCCGTACCCATCTTGACGAGAGGCGGGCCCGAGAGGGAGCCTCCCGCCAGCGTCAAGGTGAGCGGTCGCCACGTCGTCGGGACGGCCGAAGGTCTCCGGACTGCAGAGGCCGAGCGGCGTCCCCCGAGCGCCGAAGGCGGAGGTCCCGCTCTCCCGGGGATCGGCGTCGTCCGAGGGACCGAGATGTGCCAATTGGTCGGGCCGAATTCCTCCAGTTTCAGGAAACCGTTCTGCAGGCTCTCAACCTTCGGCAGAACGGGCAGAATGCCCAGAGGGCTCCGACGCCCCCCAGGGATCCCAGTCCCCGACGCCGAACTCGGAGCCCTTCCCCGGCTCCCAGCCGCCAGCAGCGGCAACAGAGCCCTCGCCGGTCCCAGGACTACCGGCGCCGCAGTCCACGCTCCACTTCCTACGAAGAGGAGTCCGGGGGGTCATACGATTACCAACGGAGGGACGACGCCCTCATCCGCCGTCTCCACGAGGTGGAAAGGCGTGTCGGCCGCATGAGCAGGGAGGAAGAGTCCCGAGCCGGAGCCTTCCGTCCCAGCCGACCACCCTTCTCGCGGTCGATCATGGAAGCCCACATACCGAGGAGTTTCAAGCCGCCACAGTTTGAAACATACTCAGGGGAATCCGACCCGATCGACCACGTCGAAAGCTTCAAGACCCTGATGTTGATCCACCAAGCTTCCGACGCAGTACTCTGCAGGACCTTCCCGGCCACCCTCAGGGGGTCGGCTCGGGAGTGGTATTCCAGGCTCACCCCCTCCTCCATCTTCTCGTTCGAGCAGTTTGAAACACTATTTATTACTCACTTCGTGAGTAGCAGGCGAGCCGAGAAGACAAGTCTGTCCCTGCTGAACCTGCGGCAGGAGAAGGAAGAGAAGCTGCGGGACTATGTGAAAAGGTTCACCGTAGAAGTAAGGTCTATCGCCTCCTTAGACCAGTCGGTGGCAACCGTGGCGTTCCAGTCGAACGTCCTCAACGCCAACCTCCGATCGTCCCTAGCCAAGAAACTACCGCATGACTTCGCCGACCTCCTCCTGAGGTGCGAGAAGTACATCCGGGCAGAGGAGGCTGAAGCCCTTCCGAGCTTCGGAGGGCCCTCCGCAGGTTCGAAGTGGAAGGCGACGGGGGAAGAGGGGTCCAAGAAAGCTCAGAAGGACAATGGCGGCCAGCGCCGCGCTCCCCCCAGGTTCGAGAAGTTCACTCCCCTCACCACCAACGTCTCTACTATCCTGATGGAAGTGGAGAAGGAGGGGGTCATCCCTCCAGCTCCGAGGATGCACACCCCGGCAAAGAGGAGAAACAAAGATAAGTGGTGTCGCTACCACCGCGACCACGGCCACGACACGAATGACTGCCGGGCGCTGAGGGAGGAGATTGAAGCCCTCATCCGAAGGGGCCAGTTGGCCAAATTCGTGAAGAGTAATGACCGGGCGGACCACAACACTTCTCCGCCTCGGGGGGCTAACAAGCGCTCCGAGCGTCGCGAAGAGTCGCCCGGGTTCGAGGAGGAACGGGTTCTGCACCTGATCCACGGGGGTCCCATGGGTGGCTCCTCTAATACCTCCCGGAAGGCCTTCGTCCGAGAGGTCAACTCGGTTCACAGTGCTCCTCCTCCCAAAGGTCTCGGCATCCCCGTATCTTTCTCCGACGCCGACCTCGAAGGGGTCCGAACCCCACACTGTGATGCCCTCGTCATCGACCTCCGCATGGCCAACTTCAAGGTGCAAAGGATTTTGGTGGACAACGGGAGTTCAGTCAACATCCTTTTCCTCTCGGCCTTCCGAGGTTTACAGCTGCCCCGGGACCGTCTCAAGCCGGCCGGCTACACACTTCACGGGTTCACGGGGGTCCCAGTCACCGTCGAAGGGGTGATAACCCTGGACGTGACTGCTGGGAGTGCCCCTACTACCCGGACCGAGCCGATGGACTTCATGGTCGTCGACGTCCCGGCCGCGTATAATGTCATCCTAGGCCGCCCCGGCCTAGCTGCTCTGGAGGCTGTCCCTTCGGCATATCACCTCAAAATGAAGTTCCCTACTCGGTCGGGAGTGGGGGAAGTAAGAGGAAGCCAAGAAACGGCTCGGAAGTGCTACATAACTTCCACAGGGGGACCGGTGCTCTCGCTCGAGACACTAGAGATCCCCGAGCCGAAAACCCGACCCACATCCGAGCCGGCGGATGAACTAGAAGAAGTGCTTTTCTCAGATGAGGATCCGAGCCGAAAATTCCTCGTCAGCAAATCCTTACCGACCGTGCTGTTCTCCGACTTGGTGAGATGCATCCGAGATAACCGCGACCTGTTTGCTTGGTCGGTCGCGGACATGCCCGGCATCTCCGAGAAACTGCTCGTCCATCGCCTGAGCGTCGAGCCGGGGTGCAAACCGGTTCAGCAGAAGAGGCGTAAGTTCGCTCCCGAGCGACAACAGGCAATCAAGGAGGAGGTCGACAAGCTGCTAAAGGCCAAGTTCATACAGGAGGTGAACTACCCCGAGTGGCTGTCGAATGTTGTAATGGTCAAGAAGTCCAATGGCTCGTGGAGGATATGCATTGACTTCACCGACCTGAACAAGGCGTGTCCGAAGGATCCCTTCCCCCTTCCAAACATCGACACCCTTATCGACGCCACCTCGGGTCATGAACTCCTCAGCTTCATGGACGCCTTCTCGGGGTACAATCAAATCCGAATGTTCCCTCCGGACATTCCGAAGACCTCCTTCGTCACCGACCAAGGTTTATACTGCTACAGGGACATGCCGTTCGGCTTGAAGAACGCGGGCGCCACTTACCAGCGTCTCGTCAACAAGGTCTTTCAGAGCCAGATCGGCCGAAACATGGAGGTGTACGTTGACGGCATGCTCGTCAAAAGCGTCCGCGGCACCGATCATGTAGCCGACCTCCAGGAGGCTTTCGGCGTGTTGAGGAAGCACAGCATGCGGCTAAACCCGAACAAGTGTGCGTTCGGTGTCTCTTCGGGAAAGTTCCTCGGCTTCATGGTAAGCCAACGAGGAATCGAGGCCAATCCCGAAAAGATCAAGGCCATATTAGACATGGCCCCGCCTCGGAACATCAAGGAAGTACAGAAGCTAACTGGTCGGCTTGCTGCTATCGACCGGTTCCTATCAAAGTCAGGGGAGAAGTGCCTCCCCTTCTTCAAGGCGCTCCGGGGGGCTAAGGGTTTTGAATGGGGCCAGCCGCAACAGGAATCATTCGACCAGTTGAAGGCCTACTTGGTAAACCCCCCTCTGCTCAGCAAACCGGTCCCGGGCGAGACTCTCTTTGTCTACTTGGCTGCTTCCGAGCAGACCCTAAGTGCTGTCTTGGTAAGAGAGGAGGACCGGGCCCAAAGGCCCATCTATTATGTGAGCAAGGTGCTTCGGGACGCCGAGCTCCGCTATCCGAGGATAGAGAAGATAGCCTACGCCCTCGTCATGGCGGCGAGAAAACTTCGGCCGTACTTTCAATCTCACTCGGTCATTGTCCTCACCGACCAGCCCCTCAAGCAGATCCTCTACAAGCCCGAGACCTCGGGTCAACTGATGAAGTGGTCCATAGAGCTGAGTCAGCATGACATCTCTTACCAGCCTCTGACCGCAATTAAGGCACAGGCCCTCGCCGATTTCATCGTGGAGTCCACTATCCCCGAGGTCGACAGCGTCCCAAATGGTCCCCCCATTTGGACAGTCTTCGTGGACGGATCCTCGTGCAATGAAGGAAGCGGCGCCGGCATCATCCTAAACGGCCCTGACGGCTTCGTCCTGCAGTATGCGATCCGTATGAACTTCAAGGCCTCGAACAACGAGGCGGAGTACGAGGCGCTCATTGCCGGGCTCAGACTTGCCCGCAGTGCTGGGGCACGGCGCCTCCGGATTCACAGTGATTCCCAACTGGTCGTGAACCAGGTCTTGGGCGAATATGAGGCCCGGGACGAGCGAATGGCGAAGTACCTCGCCAAGGTCCGGGATCTCATGGGCCGGTTCGAAGAAGCCATCATCCAACGGGTCCCTCGGGAGGAAAATTCACAGGCCGATGCCCTCTCCAAATTGGCCTCGTCCTCACTTCAAGGTCTCGAACAGACCGTGCTGATCGAAGTCCTCTCTAAGCCAAGCATCGAAGATGAGACGCCTGCCTCGGCAGAGTCGTTGCCAGTCATGTTACAAGACGATTGGAGGAAACCATTGATAGAATTCTTAAGGGATGGAGTTCTGCCCTCGGATCCCAAAGAGGCTCGCCGAGTCAGGACCCGGGCCGAGCGGTATGTCTTGATCGAGGGCATCTTGTACAAACGCTCTTTTTCTCAAATAGACGGCCGACCTTACCTGAGGTGCCTCTCTTCGGATCAGGCCGAATATGCCCTGCAAGAGCTCCACGAAGGCATCGGAGGGGCACACTCAGGATTTAGGTCCTTAGCCCGAAAAGCTTTGAATTATGGGTACTTCTGGCCGACCCTCCTTCAAGACGCCGAGCGACACGTTCGGCAATGCAGCTCCTGTCAGAAACACTCCAACATCCGACGCCTCCCTCAGGCCAACCTCACCTCCCTATCAAGTCCCATCCCCTTTGCAATGTGGGGCATGGACTTACTGGGACCCTTCCCTCCGGCTCCGGGTCAGTTCAGGTTCTTGGTCGTGGCCATTGACTACTTCTCGAAGTGGGTCGAGGCCGAGCCCCTCGCCACTATTACCGAGAACAAAGTGGTACAGTTCTTCTGGAAGAGTATCATATGCAGGTTCGGCGTCCCCCGTGTCCTCGTAACGGACAACGGGACTCAGTTCACAAGCACAGCATTCCGAGCTCTGTGCGACGACCTGACCATCCAGCAGCGCTTCTCGTCCGTCTCCCACCCCCAGTCGAACGGACAAGCCGAGAATGCTAATCGGCAGATCCTTGCAGGCATCAAGAAGAGGTTGGACAAAAGCTCCAAGGGCTTATGGGTCGACCAACTCCCCAACGTCCTATGGAATTACTGCACGAGCAAGCGGACCCCCACTGGCGAATCCCCTTTCAATCTCACCTATGGGTCCGAGGCCGTGATACCTCTCGAGGTCGGAATACCCTCCCCTCGGCTCATAGCTTTTGACGAAGAGCAGAACGCCAGGAACCTCAGGGCAAACTTAGATGTGATAGACGAGCTGAGGGAGAGAGCGTCAATCCGGCAGCAGACTTACCGAAGAAGGGTTGAACTAGCATACAACAAGAAGGTCCGACCCGCCAAACTTGAGCAAGGGGACTTGGTCTTGAGAAAGTTAGCCATATCCTTCCCCAGTCAGAAGGGCAAGCTGGCTCCGAACTGGGAAGGGCCGTACAGGATCACAAAAGTTGTTCGGCCCGGGACATATCGACTTGAAGACCTAGATGGCAGGGAGATCCCGAGGACCTGGAATGCCGACCACCTTCTGAAATACCAAGAGAGCGCCCCAGTGCCTCTCTGAGTAACCCGAGGTGTCGAGCCATTCCTCTCCTCCAAATTGTAACCGATTTTCATGAATTGTACTATGTAAAACGGTTCGCCGTCAATAATGAATAAAGAAAGCTCTTGCATGTTTTTGAATTCATGTATTTCTCTCCCGTTTTTGCCATCTGCTTTTTTAACGGAACCCGACCAATGGTTCGGAGTCCACATTCGGCTCGGCCTCACCTCCTCGGATCTTCCCCGGACGAACCAGGGGTAGAACGTCGTTCGGGATTGCTCCCACAGCCGTTGAACTACACCGATGGTTTCGGAGTCCAACACTCGGCTCGACTTTACCTCCTCGGCTCGCCTCCGAGCTAGCCTGGGGTAGATCGCCGTTCGGAATTGCTCCTACAGCCGTTGAACTACACCGATGGTTTCGGAGTCCAACACTCGGCTCGACTTTACCTCCTCGGCTCGCCTCCGAGCTAGCCTGGGGTAGATCGCCGTTCGGAATTGCTCCTACAGCCGTTGAACTACACCGATGGTTTCGGAGTCCAACACTCGGCTCGACTCTACCTCCTCGGCACGCCTCCGGACGAGCCAGGGTAGATCGCCGTTCGGAATTGCTCCCACAACCATCGAGCTCCAACGATGGTCCCGGGAGCCAACACTTGGTTCCCAGTCCATCCAAACTACTCCGGTAGATCGGTGCCAGATCCTCGCTCGGCCACGTAATCCGAGCGGTCTTGCTTCTCTTCGGCCGGAAGCCGAGCAAGTGCCTTCCCGAGCGTGTAAACGGGGAAAACTCACTTTCCCCCCAACTTTCGCGCCTGATCTTGATCAGACGGTCCAGATCTCACCAAGAGCACTAGACGACAAGATAGTGTTTTCTTGGGAGCTGCGTCCGTCTCGAGATGCGTGCCAACATCGAACGGCTCAGATAGCGCCACGTCGCTCAAACGACCGAAGCCATGCTTCCTCGGTCGGCTTCCGAGCAAGTGCCTTCCCGAGCTTGTAAACGGAGAAAACACATTTTCCTCTCAACTTTCGTGCATGATCTCGATCAGACGGCTCAGATCATGCCACCTGTGCTAAACGACAAGATAACGTTTTCTCGGGAACTGAGCCGCCTCGAGATACGTGCCCACGTCCAACGGTTCATATCCTGCCACGTGCGCCAGACGACAAAATAACGCTTTACGAGGACAGAGCCACCTGGGAAGTCGCGTCGTACCCTGTCAGAGCCACTAAATGACAAAGCACCGTTTTCTTGGGAACCTGCCCGGTTCAAACATTATTGCCTACGGGACTAACGTGCTCGGTTCAAAGATCTCGGCGCAGCCAACACAGTTATAAGCAAAGCAAATGAGCAAAGCAATGAAAGGGGATTTTATTAATTGACGGCGCATGATACAAAACACTCTATTACAAAAAGTCGGCAAACAAAACATACAACTCCCGACCCACTACACTTGTCTCTCATATAAAAACATCCTCACTAAACGGTTCGTCCTCCTCGGCTGACAGCTCCTCTTTCTCCCCCCGGAGCTTCGCCATGACAGCACGCAGGTGCCACATCTCTGAGAGCAAGTCATCCCGCTCGGCGATAATCTTCGACTGGTTGTGACGAATGCATCTGACCCGAAGAGCGTTGCTGAATGCGGTCTCCGAGTCTTCATCCTCTCCTGCGGGGCTCAGCTCGACGATCCTACTCTCCAAGCGTTGGATCTCGGCTTCCCGGAGACTGAGAACAGACGAGGGGTGGTCCCACTCACCCTCGGCTCGGCATAACTTCAGATCGGTGCTCCTAGGGCTCAGAACCACCGTTCCAGAAGCGGCCTCGGATTCGGAGTAATCATTAGAACGCTCGGAGTCCGAGCCATGGATCGTCACCACGAGCTGAAAGGAAGGAAAAAAGAAAAGCACAATTTCAATACAATGCCGATGTCTAGCACTTGAAAATTTCCCGAAAAAAGATTCGCATTCAGACATGATAGTGTTACAAACAACCGAACCGACCCCATAATTATGTTCTTACAACAATCAACAAAAATAGGAAGATGACAGAATCAGGGCCTCTTCGGAAGGGGAATGCTTCGGTTTAGGGAAACACGAGGACGACGAGGTCTGCCCTCCGAACCCGACCCTAAACCAACGAAGCGCGACCCCCTTCGCTTCTAGCTCTAACTGCGACGCCGGCCGAGGCCCCGCTCGACGAGGCAGCCGCACTACTTTGAGCATCAGCTGGACTCTGCCTGGTCACCGGCGAACGCATCGCCAGTTCGTGAAACGTGATCCCCCTCTCGCTTTCTTCGCGAGTGCACGAAGTGCTGCGAACGTTAGCCCTGACTGGTGCCGGCTTGAGCGACGCAATCTCCTCCTCCAGTTCGATAATCCTATCCCTCAAGACATCGTCCTTCGCCAACTTCTTCGGTCGAGGGGCCGTCAACGAGCCCGAGGCATTGACATTATCAGTCGGGAGCCGTCGATAATGGGTGACTTCAATCCCCCTATCTATTGTGATCCTTCTGAGCCTGTCGACTTCGGCCGATAGCCTCTTGCGCTCAGCTGACGCCTTCCCCAGTTCGGAAGTCAAACGTTCTTTTTCCGCTAAACGTTCTTTTTCCGCTAGCTCCAAGTATTGGACCTCGGCCAAAAGGTCGTCGTTCTTCTGCTCGGCGGCAGTAAGCTCTCTACGGAGATTCTCGACTTTGCCTTCGGGATAGGGAGCTGAGGAGCGCTTCCGATACTGGTACAGCTCGCGACCATACCTCCGCAGAGCTGCCTTCGTATCCTCCAGCTTGCCGAGCAGGAGATATCGAGTATACCGGCTCTGAGAGAGCTCGTCCTTCGTTTTCGCCAGCTCCTTCCGAAGGTATTCAACCTCCGTGATCGGACCGAATCTCACCTGAAAAGCAGATTTAAATCCGAGGCCCGACACTTGAAGAAATTTACGCCAAATCAGACACTAAGTCCGAGACTCAACACTTGGACAAATTTTGGCCAAACAAAACATTTTTTCATTCAAGATTCAAAGGGTTCTACAACAGCAGTGGCCAGTCCGCAGTTAGGCTTACAAAAACAAAAAAGAAAAAAGACAACCGAGTCAGGGGTCGACCTTTTTGTCGTTCGGGTCCGTCGACCCCTCGACCTTGTCCTCGCCCTCACCCCCGCCTCCGCCTTCGCTCCTGCTCTCCTCCTCGGAGTCGTCCTCCTCTTCCTCCTCGGCCTCGGCCTTCCACGGGTCCTCGACGGGTTCCGTCTCCCCCTCGGGGCCGATCAACCCCTCGGGGACAATCTCCTCCCCTTCCACGAGGTCGTAGAAGTTGTAGGAGGACGTATCGAAGCCCGGGTTCTTGGCGACCACGTGTTGCAGGGCTCGGCCGTAGGCATCCACCATGTTCTGGAGCATGTGCATCACTGCCTCCTCCTGCACGGCCTTCTTCACCCTCTTCACTTTCCTGAGGTGTTTGGCCTTGACCTTCTCGGCCCTCTTCCGAGCATCCTCCGCTTCCGACCGAGCTTTGGCCAGCTCCTCCTTCAGCCCGGCCACCTCCTTCACCGACGCCTCGAGCTTGGCCGTCGTATCCTTCAGGTCGGCCACCTCCTTCTCCGAGGCCTCCAGCTTGGCCGCCGTGTCCTTTGACAGCTGAACGGCGTCGGCCAGCTGCTTCTCCAACCCTCCTACTTCGGCAGCCCTCTTCGACGAGAGAAGCAGCTCGTCATCAAGCTGCTTCGCGACCTTGACGCGCTCCGTCCTCTCCCGCTCCTTCTCCTGCTCCTTGTTCGCCAACTCCTCGACCAAGTAATTGAAGTGGCAAAGGGTCTGAAAACGAACAACACGTTAAAATCCGAGTCCAAGGACTTGGGGAAATTCAAAAGAAGAAACTTGGACAAGAAATAGCTCGGCCTACTTACCGACATGGTATTCCGAGCAATCTGCATCACGGCGTCCCCTGCCATCCCCGCCTTCAGGGTCGCTCGATCCTTCGGGGTCGGCAGGTGCCTCACCGCCTCCATGCAGATGTTCCCGTCACCCAAGAAGCCGTCGGTGTTCATTACCTGCCAGTCAGGGACGAAGATCTGTTTATGACGCTCGGTCAAGATCTTCTCTGCATCGGCGGTCAGGGGCGGAACTGGGAGGAACAGTGCTTCCTTAACTCCGAACGCGCTGCTCGACGATCCGGGGACATCCGCCATTGGGGTCGGAGCGGGCGCATCCGAGGCGGGGGGATCGGAGACCACGACTCCTACCTGCTCGGAGACCACGACCTTCATCGGAGAGACAAGGACCTCGATCTCCCCCTCCTTGAGAACCGCGACCTTCGGTTGGTCGGCAGCCTTCGCAACCGACTGCTTCTTCGAAGCTCGGCTGTCCTGAGGCCCTGTCGACGGCCTCTTCTTCTTCTCCTGCTCTGCCCTGCCCTTCGCCACTAGAGCCTTATAGTCAAGCTTCATCGTCTCTGCAAAAGCCGAATGAAAAAACTTAGAAAATTTTTTCATAAACTTTGTACAAAGAGTATGAATACCAGAAGCATACGAGGGTCGATCGGACTGAGACCCCCACGGAACAGATGCTCCTCCGTGATATCTTTCCAGCTTAGCGCTGGCAGGGCGAGGAGCTTCTTCTGGACTTCCACGTCCTCATCACTCAGCGGCACCTCTCTCCTGGTCCGCTTGGGCAGACCTTCCTTCGCCCAAACCGTCGGTATCACCCATGGCGTCAGATTTCGGACGAGGAAGTACTTCTCCTTCCAATGTTTGATCGAGTCCGGGTTCTCGATCAACTTAACTCCCGTCCGAGGAGAAAGGTAAAACCTCTGCTCGTCCCGCTTCGACTTGCAGGGTCGGAAGAGACTCCGAAAGAGGAACATAGTCGGCTCGGCGCCGATCTCTTGGCATCGGAGGACGAACGCCACGACGTGCCTCCATGTGTTCGGCATCAGTTGGGCAGGACTCAAACCGTACCAGACCAGGACCTCAACCACGAACGGGTGGAGGGGAAAGCGGAGTCCGGCAATGAGAGAGTCGACCGGGAAGACACACATGTCCGACGAGGACTTTGTGTTGGCTCGGAATCCCGGCCCAGGAAGGAGCAATACATACTCAAGTGGGATCTGGAAGCCCTCACGGATTAAACGAAGATCGGTCTCGGTAAGAGTCGAGATCCTATGGTCCACCTCGGACAGCTCCCTAGGCTCGTTCTCCTCCACCAGCTTAGCCGTACCTTGAGTAACTCTCTCCAAGGTATCCTCGGCGTAATCCCGGACGCCTCCCACGCTCGACACTACGATTGGCTGCCGACCAAACGCCCCTGCTCTCTTCGGTGTTTCCACTATCGTGATCACGCTTTACCCTTTCGGGACTCCGCCACGATTTCCTCCGTCACTTCGGCCACTTCACCCTCTTTATCCAGACGAACAACGTCTTGCTCGCTCGGCTCCATTACTCCCTTCCCTTTATCCCCTCGGCCAACGGCTTGCTCCGAGGCGGGGGTCTCAGCCGAAATCTTAACCATTTTTTCTTAAAAAGAGAAGGGAAAGAGACTGACCTTGAAGTGACAAGTGCGGTCGGAAAGTTCGCCGGAACTAGGAACGCTACCGCGACAGCTAGCAACACCACCAGAGAGCTAAAAACTTCGAAGCGAAGTAAAAACTGAAGAGAGAGAGTAAAAATGAAAAGTGAGACTTGGTCTTAGGGGGGGGTGAAGATTTATAGTAAAGTTGGGACGCCCCTTGGACTTCCAAACGAAAGTTTGCGACTTATTGGGCTGCTCTCGAAACGTCGCGAAGGCCCATCACCACCATCTCCTTCACCAAGTCAACTAGTTCAGCTCCAGGAGATCCGAATCCGGGCAACAGGCAAACCGAACTGTCTGCAACAAGGCCCGCTCGGAATCCGAGCAAGTGCCTTCCCGAGCGTGTAAACGGGGAAACGCACTTTCCCCTCAACTTTCGTGCATAATCTCGATCAGACGGCTCAGATCTTCCCACCTGTACTAAACGACAAGATAACGTTTTCTTGGGGACTGAGCCGCCTCGAGATTTGCGCCATCATCCAACGGCTCCGGATGTGCCACGTCCCTCGGAAGATTGAACCCTCGGACGCCCCTCCTATATCGAAAGGAACCAGGAAAATTTTGGTTCAAAGTGTTAAGGCACCGCCTTCGGCGGGCACCCCCCGGGTCCCGTGCCTCAGTCGGTATTCCGCCGACCACGGTCCCCGGTCAAAAACAGATCGGCGCTCCCCCATATCTAACTCCCCCGGGCTGACATCCACCGGGAGCCATCAGCCCGGAAGGAAGACAGAGATGGGAGGGGGCCCATCAACACTCAGGAATCAGGAGAAGCGCACCATTCCGAGCTAGTTGGTTGCAACTGGAAGGTTCGGCCTGGCAGAGGACTCTGTCAACCGCGCCTTCACAGTTGCAAACAACGAGCTCGGATGGTCCGGCGAAAATCATGATGGAGGAACGATCGCTCGTCCTTCCAAACAAGCTCACCCCTCGGATTCGGACATGGATGATCACCTCTCCCACCATGATCTCTGCCGACCCTGACACCCGCTGCGGAGCAAACAGGGAAGGCAGAAGATCTTGGTGGAAGAACGACCACCCGTCCTTCCGAAGTTTCCCACACCCCGGGTCCGGACTATGGTCATCGCCACTTCTGCCTTATTCCCTCCCGCTCCTGACATCCCCTTCGGAGCAGTGAGGAACGGGAAAAGAACAAGACAACAGGGCAACCACCCGTCCTTCCGAAGTGACTCATCCCTCGGGTCCGGACTACGGTCGTCGCCACTACTACCTCGTTCCCCCCCCGCTCCTGACATCCACTTTGGGGCCGTCAGGAACAAAGGGAAAACCAGGCAGAAGAGCAACCACCCCTCCGGACCTCAAAGGAAAAACCACCCGAGGCAGATACCTCCGAGGTCTGAAACTCTATGTTGATTGCGACTGAAATGACCAGGGGAATGGAGTACTTATAGCTTAACCTCCAAGAACCAGCCATTATGACCCTCGGAAGTTGAAACGCCACGTATTAATTGAGGAAGTTATCATTAATGACCTTGGGAAGGCGGAACGACGCGCAAGTCCCGCATCACCATTAATACCATTGGGAACAGAGCCATCTCGGATTGCAAAAAACCAAAGGCCCTCGATCGGCCGCCGAGCAAGTGCCTTTCCGAGCGTGTAAACGGGGAAAACTCACTTTCCCCTCAACTTTCGCGCATGATCTCAATCAGACGGCCCGGATCTCGCCGAGAGCACTAGACGACAAGATAGTGTTTTCTTGGGAGCTGCGCCTGTCTCGAGATGCGCGCCAATATCCAACAGCTCAGATAGCGCCACGTCACTCGGACGACCGAAGCCACGCCCCTTCGGTCGGCCTCCGAGCAAGTGCCTTCCCGAGCTGGTAGATGGAGGAAAAAAGACACCGAGCTACTTAAACCGTCGGATCTTCCAGAAATTCGCGCTCCCAATGATGAACGGCCCAGATTGCGCCACATGCGCTAAAAGACAAGATAGTGTTTTCTTGGGAGCTGCGCCCATCTCGAGATGCGCGCCTATATCCGACAGCTCAGATAGCGCCACGTTGCTCGGCTCGCCGGACCCCCTACCTCCGGTCGGTAGCCGAGCAGACGCCTTTCCGAGCTCGTAAACGGAGAAAAACGCTGCCGAACGGCAACAGCCATCAGATCTTGCCGAAATTCGCGCTCGTCCATGATCAACGGCTCGGATCGAGCCACGTCATTAATCGGTATTTAAATCGTTTTTTATCTATTTAAATCGTTTTATTTATTTAAAAATTGCGAGAAAATTGCTAAAAATTCGGGAAAATTAGCTAAAAATTCCGGAAAATAATTGAAAATTCGGGGGCACACTTTCGGACCCCTGAACGAACAATTATTACCTAGAATGTACCGCTAAGGTCCCCAAACGATTAGCAAACACATCGCGAAATTAAATAAATACTTCGAAAAGATAGATAAAAGGCTATCAAATACCCGATGCAGCTCAAGAACAGCGCACGATGTCAAAAATTACCGCAATACCCCCTTCGAGATTCAAAATCCTCCACTCGGGCACCGATACAACTCCACCTGCCACTAAAACAGTTGATCTACTCCTCAAAGACTGATCACACTCAGTCCTTAGGAGTGGGGGGCTCGTGATATGGCTAAAAATGGGGTTAAATCGAGACCGTCCAGATCGAGCACGAATCTTGAAGCTTGGGGGTAAAAAGGTAATTTCACATACAGATGGATCCAAAATGGGTATTGGGTCTCCTTCTCACAGAACCAACCACCCGCGAATGGATCCACTTTAACTGGGCACGGATCCCGACCCGATACAAGCCCAGCTCACCAAGAGGAGAATCAGGGCCACTGATTTGACTAAATCAAATCAACAAACCTGATTGGCTCCCACCAGGGAATTAGGGGCTAATTTCCCAAAACAGAATAGGAGGATTTTCCTCCTGGCTGTTAGGCAGGAAATCAGGCCCCTAACCACTCCAAAGGCGACTATAAATATCACCCCTCCACCTCCATAACCAGGTTAATCAATCTTTCACCACTTTTAAGCTCTTTCTTAATCTCTTCTGATTACTGACAAGAGCGTCGGAGGGTGCGTCGCCGGAATCAATCCCGGTGTTTCGCACTTCCTTGCAGGTCGCGGCAGGAGCAAGAAGGCCGAGTCAACTGTTCAGGTTGTTCCCGTACTCACAAATTCATCTGTTTACCCCCACACCGAAATCAGCGGTAACAACTGTTTTGGCCTCATTTTGTGGGTTATATAGTACACAGTTTTCGGTTGTTTTCGTGAAATTTTGTAACTGACTGTTTTCTCGTTATTTGTGGGTTATATAGTTCACAGTTTTCGGCCACTTTGTGTGATTTTTTATTTCCCTCATTTTGAGGGCTATAGTTTACTTTTCTCGACCACTTTCATGAGATTTCGTATTTTACAGATTTGACCCCATTTTGTGGGTTATAGTCCAAAGTTTCTGACCGTTTTCTTGAAATTTTGTATTTGACTGTTTTAGCCTCATTTGTGGGCAGTTTTCAGTCACTTTCGTGTGAATTTCTACTTCCGTCATTTTGTGGGCTATACTACACTGTTTTCGATCACTTTTATTAGATTTCATATTTTACTATTTTGGCCACATTTTTTGGGTTATAGTCCACAGTTTCCGTACATTTTTGTGAAAATTTTTATTTGACTGTTTTAGCCTCATTTGTCGGCGATAGTCCACAGTTTTCAGTCACCTTCGGGGGAATTTTTATTTCCGTCATTTTGTGGGCTATAGTACATTGTTATCGATCGCTTTCATGAGATTTCGTATTTTACATTTTGGCCACATTTTGCGGGTTATAGTCCACAGTTCCCGGCCGTTTTCGTGAAAATTTTATTTGACTGTTTTAGCCTCGTTTGTGGGTTATAGCTCAAAGTTTTCGGCCACTTTCGTTTGACTTTTTATTTCCCTCATATTGTGGGCTATAGTCCACAGTTTCCAACCGTTTTCGTGAAATTTTGTATTTGATTGTTTTTGCCTCATTTGTGGGCTTTAGTCCCCACAGTTTTCGGCCACTTTGTGTGATTTTTTATTTCCCTCATTTTCTGTGTTATAACACACTGTTTTCGATCACTTTCATTAGATTTCGTATTTTACTGTTTTGGCCTCATTTTGTGGATTATAGTCCACAGTTTCTGGTCGTTTTCATGAAATTTTGTATTTGATTTTTTAGCATCATTTGTGGGCTATAGTCCACATTTTCCGGCCACTTTCGTGTAATTTTTTTATTTCCCTCATTTAGGGGGGCTATAGTACACAGTTTTCTTTCAGTTTCAAGAGATTTTGCATTTTACTGTTTTGGCCTCATTTTGGGATATATAGTCCATAGTTTCCGACCGTTTTCGTAAAATTTTGTATTTGACTGTTTTAGCCTCATTTGTGGGCTATAGCCCACACTTTTCGATCACTTTCACGATATTTCGTATTTTACTGTTTTGGTCTCATTTTGTGGGTTATAGTCCACAATTTCCGACCGTTTTCGTGAAAATTTTTATTTGAATGTTTTAGCCTCATTTGTGGGTTGTAGTCCATATTTTTCGGCCACTTTTGTTAGATTTTTTATTTTCCTCGTTTTGTCGGCTATAATACACTGTTTTCGATCACTTTTATGAAATTTCGTATTTTACTGTTTTGGTCTCATTTTGTGGGTTATAGTCCACAGTTTTCGGTCGTTTTCGTGAAATTTTGTATTTAACTATTTTCGCCTTATTTGTGGGCTATAGTCCACAGTTTTCGGCCACTTTGTGTGATTTTTTATTTCCCCCTCATTTTGTGGGTTGTACACTGTTTTCGATTACTTTCATGAGATTTCGTATTTTACTAATTTGGCCCTATTTTTTGGGTTATAGTCCACAGTTTCCGGCTGTTTTCGTGAAATTTTGTATTTGATTGTTTTTGCCTCATTTGTGGGCTAGTCCCCACAGTTTTTGGCCACTTTGCGTGACTTTTTTATTTCCCTCATTTTGTGGGTTATAGTACACTGTTTTCGACCACTTTAATGAGATTTCGTATTTTACTGTTGTGGCCGCATTTTGTTGGTTATAGTCCACAGTTTCGGGTCGTTTTCGTGAAATTTTGTAATTGATTGTTTTAGCATCATTTGTGGGCAATAGTCCACATTTTACGGCCACTTTCGTGTGATTTTTTATTTCCGTTATTTTGTCGGCTATAGTACACTATTTTCGACCACTTTCATTAGATTTCCTATTTTACTGTTTTGGCCTCATTTGTGGGCTATAGTCCACACTTTTCGGTCACTTTCGCGAGAATTTTTATTTCCTTCATTTTGGGGCTATAGTACACTGTTTTCAATCACTTTCACGAGATTTCGTATTTTACTGTTTTGGTCTCATTTTGTGGGTTATAGTTCACAGTTTCCGGCCGTTTTTGTGAAATTTTGTATTTGACTATTTTAGCCTCATTTGGGGGCGATAGTCCACAGTTTTTTCAGTCACCTTCGTGGGAACTTTTATTTCCGTCATTTTGTGGGCTATAATATACTGTTTTCGATCACTTTCATGAGATTTCGTATTTTACCTTTTTGCCACATTTTGTGGGTTATAGTCCACAGTTTCCCGCCGTTTTCGTGATTTTTTTTTTGACTGTTTTAGCCTCGTTTGTGGGTTATAGTTCAAAGTTTTCGACCACTTTCGTGAGATTTTTTATTTTCCTCATATTGTGGGCTATTGTACACTGATTTCGATCACTTTATGGAGATTTTGTATTTTAATGTTTTGGCCTCATTTTGTAGGTTATAATCCACAATTTCCGGCCGTTTTCGTGAAATTTTGTATTTGACTGTTTTCGCCTCATTTGTCGGCTATAGTCCCCACACTTTTCGGCCACTTTGTGTGATTTTTTATTTCCCTCATTTTCTAGGTTATAGTACATTGTTTTCGATCACTTTCATGAGATTTCGTTTTTTTCTGTTTTGGCCTCATTTTGTGGGTTATAGTCCACAGTTTCTGGTCGTTTTCGTGAAATTTTCTATTTGATTGTTTTAGAATCCTTTGTGGGCTATAGTCCACATTTTTCGGCCACTTTCGTGTAATTTTTTAGTTCCCTCATTTAGTGGGCTATAGTACACTGTTTTCTATCAATTTCAAGAGATTTTGTATTTTACTGTTTTGGCCTCATTTTGTGGATTGTAGTCCACAGTTTCCGACCGTTTTCGTGAAATTTTGTATTTGAAGGTTTTAGCCTAATTTGTGGGCTATAGTCCACACTTGTCGATCACTTCCACTAGATTTCGTATTTTACTGTTTTGGTCTCATTTTGTGAGTTATAGTGCACAATTTCCGGCCGTTTTCGTGAAATTTTGTATTTGATTGTTTTTGCCTCATTTGTGGGCTAGTCCCCACAGTTTTCGGCCACTTTATGTGATTTTTTATTTCCCTCATTTTCTGGGTTATAGTACACTACTTTCGATCACTTTCATGAAATTTCATATTTTACTGTTTTGGCCGTATTTTGTAGGTTATATAATCCACAGTTTCAGGTCGTTATCGTGAAATTTTGTATTTGATTTGTTTAGCATCATTTGTGGGCTAATGTCCACATTTTACTGCCACTCTCGTGAGATTTTTTATTTTCATTATTTTGTGGGCTATAGTACACTGTTTTCGATCACTTTCATGAGATTTCATATTGTACTATTTTGGCCGCATTCTTTTGGGTTATAGTCCATAGTTTGCGGACGCTTTCGTGGAAATTTTTATTTGACTGTTTTAGCCTTATTTGTGGGGGATAGTCCACAGTTTACAGTCACCTTCGTGGGAATTTTTATTTCCGTCATTTTTGTAGGCTTTAGTACTCTGTTTTTGATCACTATTATGAGATTTCGTATTTTACTTTTTTGACCACATTTTATGGGTTATAATTCACAGTTTCCGGCCGTTTTCGTAAAAAAAATTATTTGACTGTTTTAGCCTCGTTTGTGGGTTATATTTCAAAGTTTTAGGCCACTTTCGTGAGATTTTTTTATTTCCCTCATATTGTGGGCTTTTGTACACTGTTTTCGATCACTTTCTTGAGATTTCGTATTTTTCTGTTTTGGCCTCATTTTTTGGGTTATAGTCCATAGTTTACGGCCGTTTTCGTGAAATTTTGTATTTGACTGTTTTTGCAAAATTTGTGGGCTATAGTCCCCACATTTTTCAGCCACTTTGTGTGATTTTTTATTTCCCTCATATTCTGGGTTATAGTACACTGTTTTCGAACTTTCATGACATTTCATATTTTACTATTTTGACATCATTTTGTGGGTTATAGTCCACAGTTTCTGGTCGTTTTCGTGACATTTTCTATTTGATTGTTTTAGCATCCTTTGTGGGCTATAGTCCACGTTTTTCGGCCACTTTCGTGTTGTAGTACCCCGTATTTTTAAATATAATTTTAAAGGTTTATAAATGAATTAAAATGAGTTTTTTGGGAGATTTAATAAATATTTTTTCTGAATAATTACCTTTTTTTACACGTGCAAAACACGTGCAAATGTCTTCTTGAGATGTTCAAAGCCAAAATTATTTTATGGAAAATCATCATCTATTATTTGGGATATATTTATATTTTTTCTAGATTTTTCTGATATTAATTGGATCTATTAAGAAAAAGAAGGATCTTTTTGCAAAACTGTTATTTTGAGGGCTGAAAGTGCAAAATTATTTTATGGACTTTTCAAACAGTGCCGGCTGGAAATAAGGTGTCTATTTTACTTTTTAAATCTCAATTTCATTGGTTTATATCAAGTTTCCAAGTATAGTGATCTATTTATGTAAAGTTATATTTTCAAGGGGTTATTTTGCAAATGTGTTTAAAAACCCGAAAATCCTCATTTCCGGCTTATTTAAAAAGAAGTGCAGCCGTCTTTCGCTGCACAACACAAGGGTTTTATTATTCTTGGAGATTTAAGGAGTTGATCTTGGATTTCGCAAAAGAAAGGTTTTTCTTACCAGATTTTCTTCATTCGGGGTGAGTGATTTGTTGTGTTTTATTTTCTTTTGTGCATGTTGTATGTGAGTGACTTGTTTGTTTTCTTTTGATTTGTGTATGTTGTATGCGAATGATAGAAATGTTTTGGATTGTTCTTGGATGTTGAATTTCATCTACTAGAAAGCATGTTTAGGGTTTGAGTATGAATGTGTACATGATGAATTGGATGGATGGATGAAAAATTTGGATCTTGTGAAACCCTAGTTGTTTGTGAATAAAATTGTATGTGGGTAATTCGAGATTGATGAGCGTCATATTAGAAATCAAGGGTAGACTATTTCTTTTGGATTAATGTTGGATTGACCGAATATGGTAGATTTTATGCATGAATCTAATAAAGATGAGATTTTTATCACATTTGAGTATTGGTTGAATGATACTTGATATGGTGATGTTATAAAATTGATTATGGTTGTGAGTTGTGATGGTAATTCAGTTTTTGAGGAATTTGAATGGAAAAGTATGAATCAAGAGATCATGACATGAAAATCGAAATTTGGAAATTTAGTTGAGTTGAGGAAATATACCAAAATTGGGGATTTTCTTTGAGATTTTGATATTTATATGGTTTGGATCTGAATATGAAACAATTTCAGTGATCAATAGATTTTTTTTAAGAACTCTATTTTGACTATATGCACAATCCATGTTTTAATCGAAAAAATCAACAAAATCTCTATTTTTATAAATTCAAGTAGTTTTGATTTTGTTTTATGGACTATTATATGTCCTACAAGTTGTATTTGATCACATAAGAAATAAGCTTTTCGTAGAAATCGTTTTCATAAAGTAAAACTACGTATCGGTTGAAATGTGCACAACCAAAAGTATGCAGTCAGTAGGTCGACAGTCGACTGGTATGACTTCTCAGTCGACTGACACGACCCAGCTGCAATGTTCTCTAGTTTTTCTTGAAATCTCGTTCTGGATAGTCGACTGATGACTTTTACAGTCGACTGGTTCCACTTAGAATTATTTTCTCAAAATTATTGTAATTTTCTCTCTGGACAGTCGACCTATATCCTTTACAGTCGACTGCTATACTTAGAACTATTTTCTTAAAAACCATGGAACTCTCTTTCTGGACAGTCGACTTACGCTTGTCTATAGTCGACTGGTACTGATGTATCTTTATATTTTGAATGTTCTTTCAAATGATTTTTTCTCTAAATGTTTTAATCTATAACTTACTATTCTATACTTTATCTTCTACTGAACATATGTTTTCAAGTTGTTTTGACTGAGCAATTCATATTGGAAGATTGGTTTGGATATTTGAGTGTGAGTCTCTAGAGGGTGCGTGTGACCTTAGTATATCGGCAGTTGAGAAATTTATGTTTGGGCCTGTTGAGGCATTTAGTTGATCAGTTGTTTGAGTTAAGTCCGGTAGGGTACACCAACTCTAGGAGATTCGTCAAGTAATTAAATAACCTAAAAATAATAAGGACAGGCACTAGTGGTGTATGATGAACGAGAACATGGGTTATGGACCTCAGTATGGCTTGCGGTGTGAGATAATTCCCGGAATTATCCAGGTGTGAGTGAAATAGTCTCCGGAATTACCTGTGGTGTGGGATTGATCTTCAGAATTATCGGGGTCGAGGCGACGCACATGTGGTATTCGTGTGATGAGGTGTCATTGCTTGCGGTGTGGGGTATTCTCGAAGATTCCCAGGTATGAGTGAAATAGTCTCCGGAATTATCTGTGGATAGAGATTGACCTCCGAAATTATCGGGGCATGGGCTAATACTCACAGTTTATCTTTATCTCGTAGTAGTCATCGTGTTAGGATTAGTTGCATAGCGGGGAATTAAACCCTATAATGTGGAGACGTTAAGGGCTTGCACCGGACTTATGTAGAGTGGGATGCATAGACTCCGACAAGTACGCATTAGAGAGTCAGCATATACACTTGTGTTTTCTTGACCTGCTTTTATGCATGTGGTTTCCTGTTTTCTACACTTGACACTTAGTTAGTTTCACTTGATGTTTTCATGTTTCCTTGCTACGTCACACTTTATGTATTCTTATTTATTACATGTTGTTTAAGAATCTATGCTTAACTTATGTTGTTTGTTTTTATGTCACTCACACATTTATGGCTGACCCCTTTAGTTTTAGGGATTAGGGTTATCTCTAGCCTCATATTTTTCAGGTGATTTCTTGTAGCTCCGATTTGGGTGCTTGAGTTCAAGTGATGTAATGACTTATGTAATTGTAAAAGAAAGTGTTGTAAAGAAAAGAGAATTGTGATTAAGGTGTATTGTATTCCGCTGTGCTATGAAAATGATTATTGAAATGAAGTTGAAAATTTTATTGGTGTTGACTTTGTTTAATATTACATTTGAAGTTGATGCTGGGAATTGTGCCACGTATTTTCTAAGATATTATATTAGAAATTCAGGGCACTACACGTGTAATTTTTTATTTCCCTCATTTAGTGGGCTATAGGACATTATTTTCTATCACTTTCAAGAGATTTTGTATTTTACTCATTAGGCCTCATTTTGTGGGTTATAGTCCACAGTTTCCGACCGTTTTCGTGAAATTTTATATTTAACTGTTTTATCCTAATTTGTGGGCTATAGTCCACACTTTTCGATCACTTTCACGAGATTTCGTATCTTATTGTTTTGGTCTCATTTTGTGGGTTATAGTCCACAGTTTACGGCCGTTTTTGTGAAATTTTGTATTGACTGTTTTCGCCTCATTTGTGGGCTATAGTCCTCACATTTTTCTGCCACTTTGTGTGATTTTTTATTTCCATCATTTTCTGGGTTATAGTACACTGTTTTCGATCACTTTCATGAGATTTCGTATTTTACTGTTTTGGTGTCATTTTGTGGGTTATAGTCCACGGTTTCAGGTCGTTTTCGTGACATTTTCTATTCGATTGTTTTGGCATCCTTTGTGGGCTGTAGTCCACGTTTTTCGGCCACTTTCGTGTAATTTTTTATTTTCCTCATTTAGTGGGCTATAGTATACTGTTTTTATCACTTTCAAGAGATTTTTTATTTTACTGTTTTGGCCTCATTTTGTGGGTTATAGTCTTCACTTTCCGACCGTTTTCGTGAAATTTTGTATTTGACCGTTTTAGCATAATTTGTGGGCTATAGTCCACACTTTTCGTTCACTTTCACGAGATTTCGTATTTTACTATTTTGGTCTCATTTTGTGGGTTATAGTCCACAGTTTTCGGCCGTTTTCGTGAAATTTTTTATTTGACTGTTTTAGCCTCATTTGTGGGTTATAGTCCACAGTTTTCGGCCACTTTCGTGAAATTTTGTATTTGACTGTTTTTGGCTTATTTGTGGGCTATAGTCCACAGTTTTCAGCCACTTTGTGTGATTTTTTATTTTCCTCATTTTGTGGGTTATAGTACACTATTTTCGATCACTTTCATGAGATTTCGTATTTTACTATTTTGGCCCCATTTTGTGGGTTTTAGTCCTTAGTTTCCTGCTGTTTTCGTGAAATTTTGTATTTGATTGTTTTCGCCTCATTTGTGGGCTAGTCCCCACAATTTTCGGCCACTTTGTGTGATTTTTTATTTCCCTCATTTTGTGGGTTATAGTACACTGTTTTCGACCACTTTCAAGAGATTTTGTATTTTACTGTTTTGGCCCCATTTTGTGGGTTTTAGGCCATAGTTTCCGGCTGTTTTCGTGAAATTTTGTATTTGATTGTTTTCGCCGCATTTGTGGACTAGTCCCCACAGTTTTCGGCCACTTTGTGTGATTTTTTATTTTCCTCATTTTGTGGGTTATAGTACACTATTTTCGACCACTTTCAAAAGATTTTGTATTTTACTGTTTTGGCCGCATTTTGTGGGTTATAGTTTCTGGTCGGTTTCGTGAAATTTTGTATTTGATTGTTTTACCTTCATTTGTGGGCTATAGTCCACATTTTATGGCCACTTTCGTGTCATTTTTTATTTCCCTCATTTTGTGGGCTATAGTACACTGTTTTCGATCACTTTCACGAGATTTCGTATTTTACTATTTTGGTCTTATTTTGTGGATTATAGTCCACAGTTTTCGGCCACTTTCGTGAGATTTTTTATTTTCCTCGTTTTGTGGGATATAATATACTATTTTTTATCACTTTCATGAGATTTCGTATTTTGCTGTTTTGGAATCATTTTGTGGGTTATAGTCCACAGTTTCCGACCGTTTTCGTGAAATTTTGTATTTGACTGTTTCCCCCTCTTTTGTGAGCTATAGTCCCCACAGTTTTCGACCACTTTGTGTGATTCTTTATTTCCCTCATTTTGTGGGTTATAGTACATTGTTTTCGATCACTTTGATGAGATTTCGTATTTTATTGTTTTGGCCTCATTTTTTGGGTTATAGTCCACAGTTTGTGGTCGTTTTCGTGAAATTTTGTATTTGATTGTTTTAGCATCAATTGTGGGCTGTAGTCCACATTTTTCTGTAACACCCCACATTTTTATTTTAATTAAAAATGCATTTTTGCACGTATGATGCACGTGCTAAATTATCCATCTCTTTTCTTACCCTCATTTACTAATTTTAAGCATGCATAATTTTATTTAGCCTTCTTTTGACCCATGGACCTAGAGATTAAGTTCTAGCCCATTTGATTAATTTAAGGGAAAGCCCACTAGGATAATCAAACTAGTTAATTAAAAGAGTGCCCATGAATCAAGCCCATTAGCAAAATCCTAATTTAAGTTGAGCTTGGACTAATACATGACAAGTTACAACTTTTAGTACACATTTAGAGCTATGGAAAGATGTATTTATTTTGTTGTGCATGTGTGCATATGCACACATATGTTGGCCGGTTTTTACACATGGGAGTGGCCGGATTTTGTATAAGTGGGGGAGAGGAAAAGGTTGGGGTTATGGGAGTTGAGTTTTTGAAAGGTTGGGAGCATGAAGAGTTAGGAGTTTAGGAGTTAAGAAAATGAAGGGTTGAGGGGCAATTAAGGAGGGAGTTATTAGGTTGAGAATTTTGCACTTTAGACCCTAACAATATCCTATAAATAGCACCTCATTCTTACTTCTCTTTTGCACCAAATACAATTCAAAATAAGAGAAAGAAAAAGAAAGAGAGTAAGAGAGTTCTTGTGCTTAGAGGAGTTCTTGCTAGGAGAGGAGAAATTGCTAGGAGAGGAGAAATTGCTAGGAGTTGTGTTTCCACTTTGTTCAATCTTCAATTGAGGTGGGTGGTCTCTATATATTTTCTAATTCATAGGTTGATCATGCTAGAATATGATAGTATTAATATAGATCAATTTGATGTAATGTGGGTGGTTTCATACTTTCTAGTTGTAGAACATGCATGCTAAAAACTATAAATGAGTAATGTAAGTTAATGTGGTTGTGAAATATGTAGAAAAAATCTATGCTAGTATAATATGTAATAATCTTGTTGAGACTTAGTAATTGCCACCATGCTAATTAAAATAAGAATTCTTTTATAATATGAATCATGTTAGCATGTTTGCAAAATTTTGTACATGTCGAGTATATGAAATTTGCTGAAGAAAGTTATATTCAAATCATGCTTTGATAACTAAGAAAGAAGAAAGAAAACAAAATAAATTTAGTTAGTACCATGAGATGTGTTGACATATGTGTATTTTGCCATGTTATAATTGAAAGTATAAACTATTGCATGAAAGAGTCTTTTTGTGAAATTCTCATGAATAAGTGACATGCTAGTATTGTTATAAAATTGAAATTTGTAAAAGTAGGAACATAAACTAGTTTTATAAACACTACTCAAGTCTTATACAAGTTTATGTGAAAAATGAGAAAAAGAATTGTTTAAAGAAGTGGGAATAGAGTCTTAATGAACTTAAAAATTGTCGTTTACTGTTTCTAAATTCAATCTCAGTCAAGAAAAATTCTATTTCAAATTATTAGAAAGATTTGATCTTTGGATAAATGAGTTGCATGAAAAAGAACCAATTTTCGATAATTTAAACAAAAGTATATTAGTACAATTTCTAAACAGAAAATACACTTGGACTTACTGGTTAGCCAGTACAATACAGAGCATTGTTGTGAGAGATCTTGGGTTCGAAACTTGATAGTCAGATCTATTTTTAATTCCTTTAAATTATTTCCAAAACTGAGGGTCAGTATATGACCATTTCGGCTTAGGATATTGACGCCAGAGTCCAATGGACTTACTGTCTAGCAGGTCTGGGTCCGGGCGTTGACTCCGGTTGACCAGAGATCATATGTTCGAAACCCGAGCACCCCCCCCCCCCTTTTTTTTAGTCTCTTTTGCTTCATACGAGAAAAATTTTAGTATGGAAAACTTAGATATGAACTTTATTATTTGTATAAAATGAAATGGAAAATATTAAGAGATAGTTTTCTTGTATATTTTTGAAGTATAAAAAGAAATGGAATTTTGAGAATAGAACTTTGTAGTGAAGAAAAGAAAAGTATTAATTCATGAAGTGATTTTTTTTTGAGAAAATTATACCTTTTTGTTTAAGAAATATTTTAAAGTAAATTGAGACTTTGTAATAGCTTGGATTGGTTATAAAATTTCATGTGATAAAATTGTGTTCTTTAAAGAAATTATTATTTTTTACTTATAAAGATTATGAACGGATGAATAAGATCATGAATAGTGACAAGACTAAGAAAAATATTGCTTTGTGGATAAGATATTGATATTTTTTGAATAAGTTGAAAGATGAAAATATCTAGGTTTAAGATATGTTTATTGAAGGGTATGTGTACCCATGATTTCTTTTACATGAAAAAGTTATGATTTAGAGTTAGTGAGATCTCGGGTACCAGCACAGTTGAATTGAAAAGAATTGAGATACATTTTGAGATATGGCCATGGAGCTATCTCGTATTTGTTGATAAAGTTCGGTAGGAGATAAAACTAATTCTAGGTTTGGAAATTATTCATGTCTTGAACTAAATAATTAGGCACATAAGTGAAGATATAGTGAACCTGGGCAAACGCAAATGAGTTGCTTCTATATAGTCGGCGGTGGATCTCCGTGATTGTGATCGCTCCGTGGGAGACATGCTTTTATTTTTAAATCCGGGACTTTGCGTAGTCGGGCGGATAGTTTGCCATATCAAATGTACATACGTATACTGGGGCTGGAGGAGCACTTGCGGGATGATTCGCACGATGAGGGATCTATTATAACAGTCGGCGGTGGATCTCCGTGGCTGGGATCCATATTCGTGGAATGATCTAAACCTTGCTTTATTACTGGGTAGTTGTCATGGCGAGGGATCGAACCCTTTATTGTGGAGTACGTAGGTGCTTGCCCTCAGACCTATGTAGTATGGGATGCATAGAATCCGAACATGTATGCATTAGTATCATTCTAGTATAAAAATATGTGCATTAGGCATTAAGGCATGACATATACTTACATGTTTAGCGTAGTCACGATTTAACACTTTATTGTTCATTCAATTTTTGTAATTTGTTAAAGTAATGAGATCGTTATATGTACGGCATAGACAAGGTAGCCGAGTATAACATTTTCGTCAGTTGTAAATGACTGACGTGCCAACAGCTTAATATGCAGGTAATGGACTTTTCATAGAGGAGTAAAGATGTTATGATGCAATTGATAAAGTTGTATAAGTTGTATTTTATTTTCAATGTTGAAATCTTTTTATTCTTCCGCTGTGTAAGTAAAATTGTAATGAACTCTGATGTTGTTGAAAAAGTTTTATTTTCCTTGTAAAATTGTACGAAGTGAAGTAAAGAACCCATGAAATCTTGAATTCGGTCTTATTTGGAATTCGGGGCGTTTCATTTTCGGCCACCTTCGTGTGATTTTTTATTTCCCACATTTTGTGGACTATAGTACACTATTTTCGATCACTTTCATGAGATTTCGTATTTTACTGATTTGACCTCATTTTGTGGGTTATAGTCCACAGTTTCCGACCGTTTTCGTGAAATTTAGTATTTGACTGTTTTAGCCTCATTTGTGGGCTATAGTCCACACTTTTCGGTCATTTTCGGGAGAATTTTTATTTCCGTCAATTTGTGGGCTATAGTACACTGTTTTCGATCACTTTCATGAGATTTTGTATTTCACTGTTTGGCCTCATTTTGTGGGTTATAGTCCACAATTTCTGGTCGTTTTCGTGAAATTTCGTATTTGATTGTTTTAACATCATTTGTGGGCTATAGTCCACATTTTCTGTCACTTTCGTGTGAGTTTTTATTTCCCTCATTTTGTGGGCTAGAGTACACTGTTTTCAATTACTTTCATGAGATTTTGTATTTTTCTGTTTTGACCTCATTTTGTGGGTTATAGTCCACAGTTTCCGAACGTTTTCGTGAAATTTTGTATTTGATTGTTTTAGCCTCATTTGTGGGCTATCGTCCACATTTTTCGGTCACTTTCGTGAGAATTTTTATTTCCGTCAATTTGTGGGCTATAGTACACTGTTTTCGATCACTTTCATGAGATTTTGTATTTTACTGTTTTGGCCTCATTTTGTGGGTTACAGTCAACAGTTTCTGGTCGTTTTCGTGAAATTTTTTATTTGATTGTTTTAGCATCATTTGTGGGCTATAGTCCACATTTTCGGTCACTTTCGTGTGGTTTTTTATTTTCCTCATTTTGTGGGTTATAGTACACTGTTTTCGATCACTTTCACGAGATATCGTATTTTACTGTTTTGGTCAAATATAGTTCACAGTTTTTGGCCGTTTTTGTGAAATTTTTTATTTGACAGTTTTAGCCCCATTTGTGGGTTATAGTCCACAATTTTTGGCCACTTTCGTGAGATTTTTTATTTCCCTCATTTTTGGGCTATAATACACTATTTTCGATCACTTCCATGAGATTTCGTATTTTACTGTTTTGGCCTCATTCTGTGGGTTATAGTCCACAATTTTCGACTTTTTCCGTGAAATTTTGTATTTGACTGTTTTCGCATTATTTGTGGGCTATAAGTCGACAGTTTTCGGCTACTTTGTGTGATTTTTTATTTCCCTCATTTTGTGGGCTATAGTTTACTGTTCTCGATCACTTTCATGAGATTTCGTATTTTACGGATTTGGCCCCATTTTGTGGGTTATAGTCCACAGTTTCCGACCGTTTTCTTGAAATTTTGTATTTGACTGTTTTAGCCTCATTTGTGGGCTTTAGTCCACAATTTTCAGTCACTTTCGTGAGATTTTTTATTTTTGTCATTTTTTGGGCTATAGACACTATTTTCGACCACTTTAATGAGATTTCATATTTTACTATTTTGGCCACATTTTTTGGGTTACCCACAGTTTCCGAACGTTTTCGTTAAAATTTTTATTTGACTATTTTAGCCTCATTTGTGGGCGATGGTCCACAGTTTTCAAAAACCTTCGTGGGAATTTTTATTTCCGTCATTTTGTGGGATATAGTACACTGTTTTCAATCACTTTCTTGAGATCTCATATTAAACTGTTTTGGCCTCATTTTGTGAGTTATATAGTCCACAGTTTCCAGCCGTTTTCGTTAAATTTTGTATTTGACTGTTTTCACCTCATTTGTGGGCTATAGTCCCCACATTTTTCATCCACTTTGTGTGATTTTTTATTTTCGTCATTTTTTGGGTTATAGTACATTGTTTTCGATCACATTCAAGAGATTTCGTATTTTACAGTTTTGGCCTCATTTTGTGGGTTAAAAGTCCACAGTTTCTGGTCGTTTTCGTGAAATTTTCTATTTGATTGTTTTAGCATCCTTTGTGGGCTATAGTCCACATTTTTTGGCCACTTTCGTATAATTTTTTTAGTTCCCTCATTTAGTGGGCTATAGTACACTGTTTTCTATCACTTTCAAGAGATTTTGTATTTTACTGTTTTGGCCTCATTTTGTGGGTTATAGTCCACAGTTTCCGACCGTTTTCGTGAAATTTTGTGTTTGACTATTTGAGCCTAATTTGTGGGATATAGTTCACACTTTTCGATCACTTTCACGAGATTTCGTATTTTACGGTTTTGGTCTAATTTTGTGGGTTATGGTCCACTGTTTCCGGCCGTTTTCGTGAAATTTTTTATTTGACTGTTTTAGCCTCATTTGTGGGTTATAGTCCTTAGTTTGAGGCCACTTTCGTTAGATTTTTTATTTCCCTCGTTTTGTCGTCTGTAATACACTGTTTTCGATCACTTTTATGAGATTTCGTATTTTACAGTTTTGGCCTCATTTTGTGGGTTATAGTCCACAGTTTTCGGCCGTTTTCGTGAAATTTTGTATTTGACTGTTTTCGGCTTATTTGTGGGCTACAGTCCACATTTTTCAGCCACTTTCGTGTGATTTTTTATTTCCAACATTTTGTGGGCTGTAGTACACTGTTTTCGATCACTTTCATTAGATTTCGTATTTTACTGTTTTGGCCGCATTTTGTGGGTTATAATCCACAGTTTCTGGTCGTTTTCGTGAAATTTTTTATTCGATTGTTTTAGAATCATTTGTGGGCTATAGTACACTGTTTTCTTTTACTTTCAGGAGATTTTGTATTTTACTGTTTTGACCTCATTTTGTGGGTTATAATCCACAGTTTTCGACCGTTTTCGTGAAATTTTGTATTTGACTAATTTAGCCTCATTTGTGGGCTATAGTCCACACTTTTCGATCAGTTTCATGAGATTTCATATTTTACTGTTTTGGCCTCATTTTGTGGGTTATAGTCTACAGTTTCTGGTCGTTTTCGTGAAATTTTGTATTTGATTGTTTTAGCATCATTTGTGGGCTAGTTCACATTTTCGACCACTTTCGTGTGAGTTCTTTTTTCCTTCATTTTGTGGATTATAGTACACAATTTTCGATCACTTTCACCAGATTTTGAATTTTACTTTTTTGGTCTCATTTTGTGGGTTATAGTCACAGTTTCTGGCCGTTTTCGTGAATTTTTTTATTTGACTGTTTTAGCCTCATTTGTGGGTTATAGTCCACAATTTTCGGCCACTTTCGTGAGATTTTTTATTTTCCTCGTTTTGTGGGCTATAATATACTGTTTTCGATCACTTTCATGAGATTTCGTATTTTACTGTTTTGGCCTCATTTTGTAGGTTATAGTCCACAGTTTCTGGCGTTTTCGTGAAATTTTTTATTTGATTGTTTTAGCATCATTTGTGGGCTATAGTCCACATTTTTCGGCCACTTTCGTGTGACTTTTTATTTCCCACATTTTGTGGGCTATAGTACACTGTTTTCGATCACTTTCATGAGATTTTGTATTTTACTGTTTTGACCTCATTTTGTGGGTTATAGTCCATAATTTCCGACCGTTTTCATGAAATTTTGTATCTGACTGTTTTAGCCTCATTTGTGGGCTATAGTCCCCACATTTCGGTCACATTCGTGAGAATTTTGATTTCCATCAAAATTTGCGCTCACTTTCTTGAGATTTCGTACTTTACTGTTTTGGCCTATATTTGTGGGTTATAGTCCACAGTTTCCGCCCGTTTTCGTGAAATTTAGTATTTGACTGTTTTCGCCTCATTTGAGGGCTATAGTCCCCACAGTTTTCGGCCACTTTTTGTGATTTTTTTATTTCCCTCATTTGCTAGGTTATTGTACATTATTTTCGATCACTTTCATGAGATTTCGTATTTTACTATTTTGGCCTCATTTAGTGGGTTATAGTCCACAGTTGCTTGTCATTTTCGTGAAATTTTGTATTTGATTGTTTTCGCATTATTTGTGGGTTATAGTCCACATTTTTTGGCCACTTTCGTGTAATTTTTTATTTCCCTCGTTTAGTGGGCTATAGTACACTGTTTTCTATCACTTTCAAGAAATTTTGTTGTTTACTGTTTTGGCCTTATTTTGTGGGTTGTAGTCCACAGTTTCAGTCCGCTTTCGTGAAATTTTGTTTTTGACTGTTTTGGCCTCATTTGTGGGCAGTCCACACTTTTCGATCACTTTCACGAGATTTCGTATTTTACTGTTTTGGTCTCAAATTGTGGGTTATAAAGTCCACAGTTTTCGGCTATTTTCATGAAATTTTTTATTTGACTGTTTTAGCCTCATTTGTGGGTTATAGTCCACAGTTTTTGGCCACTTTCGTTAGATTTTTTATTTCCCTTGTTTTGTGGGATACAATACACTATTTTCGATCACTTTCATAAGATTTCGTATTTTACTGTTTTGGCCTAATTTTGTGGGTTATAGTCCACAGTTTCCGGCCGTTTTCGTGAAATTTTGTGTTTGGCTGTTTTCGCCTCATTTGTGAGCTATAGTCCCCACAGTTTTCGGCGATTTTGTGTGATTCTTTATTTCTCTCATTTTGTGGGTTATAGTACACCTTTTTCGATCACTTTCTTGAGATTACATATTTTTTTGTTTAGGCCTCATTTTGTGGGTTATTGTCCACCGTATCGGGTCGTTTTCGTGAAATTTTGTATTTGATTGTTTTAGCATCAATTGTGGGATATAGTCCACTTTTTCGGCTACTTTCGTGTGATTTTTTTTTTGGGTGCACATTTTGTGGGCTATAATACACTGTTTTTTATCACTTTCATGAGATTTCGTATTTTACTGTTTTGACCTCATTTTGTGGGTTATGGTAACAGTTTCCGACCGTTTTCGTGAAATTTTGTATTTTTCTATTTTAGCCTCATTTGTGGGCTATAGTCCACACTTTTCGGTCACTTTCGCGAGAATTTTTATTTCCATTTGTGGGCTATAGTACACTGTTTTGGATCACTTTAATGGGATTTCGTATTTTACTATTTTGACCTCATTTTGTAGGTTATAGTCTACAGTTGCTGGTTGTTTTCGTGAAATTTTTTATTTGATTGTTTTAGCATCATTTCTGGGCTATAGTCCACATTTTTCTGCCACTTTCGTGAGATTTTTTATTTTCGACATTTTGTGGGCTACACTGTTTTCGATCAATTTCATGAAATTTCATATTTTACTGTTTTGACCTCATTTTGTGGATTACAGACCACTGTTTATGACCGTTTTTGTGAAATTTTGTATTTGATTGTTTTGGCCTCATGTGTGGGCTATAGTCCACACTTTTCGATCACTTTCGTGAGAATTTTTATTTCCGTCAATTTGTGGGCTGTAGTACATTGCTTTCGATAACTTTCATGAGATTTCGTATTTTACTGTTTTGGCATCATTTTGTGGGTTATAGTCCAAAGTTTCCGGCCGTTTTCGTAAAATTTTGTATTTGAATGTTTTTGCCTCATTTGTGGGCTGTAGTCCCCATTTTTGGCCACTTTCGTGTGAGTTTTTATTTCCCTCATTTTGTGTATACTGTTTTCGATCACTTTCGCGAGATTTCAAATTTTACTATTGTGGTCTCATTTTTGTGGGTTATATAGTACACAGTTTCCGGCCGTTTTCGTGAAAATTTATATTTGACTATTTTAGCCTCGTTTGTGGGTTATAGTTCAGAGTTCTCGACCACTTTCGTGAGACTTTTTATTTCCCTCAAATTTTGGGCTATTGTACTCTGTTTTTGATCACTTTCTTGAGATTTCGTATTTTACTGTTTTGGCCTCATTTTGTGGGTTACAGTCCACAGTTTCCGGTCGTTTTCGTAAAATTTTGTATTTGACTATTTTCGCCTCATTTGTGGTCTGTAGTCCCCACGGTTTTCGGCCACTTTGTGTGATTTTTTATTTTCCTCATTTTGTGGGTTATAGTACACTGTTTTCGATCACTTTCATGAGATTTCGTATTTTACTGTTTTGGCCTCATTTTGTGAGTTATAGTCTACAGTTTATGGTCGTTTTCGTGAAATTTGGTATTTGATTGTTTTAGCATCATTTGTGGGCTATAGTCCACATTTTCCAGCCACTTTCGTGTAATTTTTTATTTCCCCCATTTAGTGGGTTATATAGTACACTGTTTTCTTTCACTTTCATGAGATTTTGTATTTTACTGTTTTGGCCTCATTTTGTGGGTATAGTCCACAGTTTCCGACCGTTTTCGTAAAATTTTGTATTTGACTGTTTTAGCCTCATTTGTGGGCTGTAGTCCACACTTTTCGATCACTTTCACGATATTTTGTATTTTACTGTTTTGGTCTAATTTTGTTTGTTATAGTCCACAGTGTCCGGCCGTTTTCGCGAAATTTTGTATTTAACTGTTTTCGCCTCATTTGTGGGTTATAGTCCCAACAGTTTTCGGTCACTTTGTGTGATTTTTTATTTCCCTCATTTTCTGGGTTATTGTACACTGTTTTCGATCACTTTCACGAGATTTCATATTTTACTGTTTTGGCCTCATTTTGTGGGTTATATAGTCCACAGTTTCTAGTCGTTTTCATGAAATTTTGCTTTAATTGTTTTAGCATCATTTGTGGGCTATAGTCCACATTTTTCGTCCACTTTCGTGTAATTTTTTATTTCCCCCATTTAGTAGGCTATATAGTACACTGTTTTCTTTCACTTTCAAGAGATTATGTATTTTACTGTTTTGGCCTAATTTTGTGGGTATAGTCCACAGTTTCCCACCGTTTTCGTGAAATTTTGTATTTGATTGTTTTAGCCTCATTTGTGGGCTATAATCCACACTTTTCATTCACTTTCACGATATTTCGTATTTTTCGGTTTTGGTCTCATTTTGTGGGTTATAGTCCACAGATTCCGGTCTTTTTCGTGAAATTTTTTATTTGATTGTTTTAGCCTCATTTGTGGGTTATAGTCCACATTTTTCGGCCACTTTCGTTTGATTTTTTGTTTCCCTCATTTTGTCGGCTATAATACACTGTTTTCGATCACTTTCACAAGATTTAGTATTTAACTGTTTTGGCCTCCTTTTGGGGGTTATAGTCCACACTTTCCGGCCGTTTTCGTGAAATTATATATTTGACTATTTTCTCCTCATTTGTAAGCTAGTCCCCATACTTTTTGGCCACTGCGTGATTTTTTATTTCCCTCATTTTGTGAGCTACAGTACATTGTTTTCGATCACTTTCATGAGATTTCGTATTTTAATGTTGTGGCCGTATTTTGTGGGTTATAGTCCACAGTTTCAGGCCGTTTTCGTGAAATTTTGTATTTGATTGTTTTAGCATCATTTGTGGGCTATAGTCCACATTTTCGGCCACTTTCGTGTGATTTTTATTTCCGTCATTTTGTGGGTTATAGTCCACATTTTCTGACCGTTTTCGTGAAATTTTATATTTAACTGTTTTAGCCTCAATTGTGGGCTATAGTCCACACTTTTCGGTCACTTTCGTGAGAATTTTTATTTCCCTCATTTTGAGGATATAGTACACTGTTATCGACCACTTTCACGAGATTTTGTATTTTACTGTTTTGATCTCATTTTGTGGGTTAGTCCACAGTTTCCGACCGTTTTTGGTGAAATTTTGTATTTGACTGTTTTAGACTGATTTGTGGGCGATAGTCCACAGTTTTCAGTCACCTTCGTAGGAATTTTTATTTCCGTCATTTTGTGGGCTATAGTGCACAATTTTCGATCACTTTCATGACATTTCGTATTTTACTTTTTTGGCCACATTTTGTGTTCACAGTTTCCAGCTGTTTTCGTGATTTTTTTTTGACTGTTTTAGCCTCGTTTGTGGATTATAGTTCAATATTTTCGGCCACTTTCGTCGAATTTTTTATTTCTCTCATATTGTGGGCTATTGTACACTGATTTCGAGCACTTTCTTGAGATTTCGTAATTTACTGTTTTGGCCTCATTTCGTAGTCCACAGTTTCTGGCTGTTTTCCTGAAATTTTGTATTTGACTGTTTTCGCCTCATTTGTGAGCTATAGTCCACACTTTTCGGTTACTTTCGTGAGAATTTTTATTTCCTTCATTTTGGGGCCATAGTACACTGTTTTTGATCACTTTCACGAGATTTCGTATTTTACTGTTTTGGTCTCATTTTGTGGGTTATAGTCCAGTTTCCGGCCGTTTTCGTGAAATCTTTTATTTGACTGTTTTAGCATCATTTGTGGGTTATATAGTCCACAGTTTTCGGCCACTTTTGAGAGATTTTTTATTTTCCTCGTTTTGTGGGCTATAATACACTATTTTGATCACTTTAATGAGATTTCTTATTTTGCTGTTTTGGCATCATTTTGTGGGTTATAGTCCACAATGTCCGACCGTTTTCGTGAAATTTTTTATTTGGCAGTTTTCGCATCATTTGTGAGCTATAGTCCCCACAGTTTTCGACCACCTTGTGTGATTCTTTATTTCCCTCATTTTGTGGGTTATAGTATACTGTTTTCGATCACTTTCATGAGATTTCGTATTTTATTGTTTAGACCTCATTTTTGGGGTTATTGTCCACAGTTTCTGGTCGTTTTCGTGAATGTTTTATCATCAATTGTGGGCTATCGTCCACATTTTTTGTCCACTTTCGTGTGATTTTTAATTTCCCACATTTTGTGGGTTATAGTATACTGTTTTCGATCACTTTCATGAGATTTTGTATTTTACTGTTTTGACTTCATTTTGTGGGTTATAGTCCACAGTTTTCGACCGCTTTCGTGAAATTTTGTATTTACTGTTTTAGCTTCATTTGTGAGTTATAGTCCACACTTTTCGATCACTTTCGTGAGAATTTTTATTTCCGTCAATTTGTGGGCTAAAGTACATTGTTTTCGATCACTTTCATGAGATTTCGTATTTTACTGTTTTGGCCTCATTTTGTGGGTTATAGTCCACAGTTTCTGGTCGTTTTCGTGAAATTTTGTATTTGATTGTTTTAGCATCGTTTGCAGGCTATGGTCCACATTTTCGGCCACTTTCGTGTGAGTTTTTATTTCCCTCATTTTGTGGGTTACAATACACTGTTTTCGATAACTTTCACCAGATTTCAGATTTTACTGTTTTGGTCACATTTTGTGGGTTATAGACAACAGTTTCTGGCCGTTTTCGTGAAAATTTTTATTTGACTATTTTAGCTTCATTTGTGGGTTATAGTTCAAAGTTTTCGGCCACTTTCGTGAGACTTTTTATTTCCCTCGTATTCTGGGCTATTGTACACTGTTTTCAATCACTTTCTTGAGATTTCGTATTATACTATTTTGGCCTTATTTTGTGGGTTATAGTCCACAGTTTCCGGCCGTTTTCGTGAAATCATGTATTTGAGTGTTTTCGCCTCATTTGTGGGTTATAGTCCCCACAGTTTTCGGCCACTTTGTGTGATTTTTTATTTTCCTCATTTTCTGGGTTATAGTACACTGTTTTCGATCACTTTCATGAGATTTCCTATTTTACAGTTTTGGCCTCATTTTGTGGGTTATAGTCCACAGTTTCTGGTCGTTTCCGTGAAATTTTGTATTTGATTGTTTTAGCATCATTTGTGGGCTATAGTCCACATTTTCTGGCCACTTTCGTGTAATTTTTTATTTCTCTCATTTAGTGGGTAGCCCACACTTTTCGATCACTTTCACGATATTTTGTATTTTACTGATTTGGTCTAATTTTTTGAGTTATAGTCCACAGTTTCCGGCCGTTTTCATGAAATTTTGTATTTGATGGTTTTCGCATCATTTGTGGGCTATGGTCCCCACAATTTTCGGCCACTTTGTGTGATTTTTTATTTCCCTCATTTTCTGGGATATAGTCCACTGTTTTCGATCACTTTAATTAAATTTCGTATTATACTGTTTTGGCCTCATTTTGTATGTTATAGTCCACAGTTTCTGGTCGTCTTCATGAAATTTTGTATTTGATTGTTTTAGCATTAATTGTGTGCTATAGTCCACATTTTTCGGCCACTTTCATGTGATTTTTAATTTCCCACATACTGTGGACTATAGTACACTGTTTTCTTTCACTTTCAAGAGATTTTGTATTTTACTGTTTTGGCCTCATTTTGTGGGTATAGTCCACAGTTTCCGACCGTTTTCGTGAAATTTTTTATTTGACTGTTTTAGCCAAATTTGTGGGCTATAGTCCACACTTTTCGATCACTTTCACGAGATTTCGTATTTCACTATTTTGGTCTCATTTTGTGGGTTATAGTCCACAGTTTCCGGCCGTTTTCGTGAAATTTTGTATTTGACAGTTTTAGCCTCATATGTGGGTTATAGTCCACGGTTTTCGGCCTCTTTCGTTAGATTTTTTTATTTTCCTCGTTTTGTCGTCTATAATACACTGTTTTTGATCACTTTCATGAGATTTCGTATTTTACAGTTTTAGCCTCATTTTGTGGGTTATAGTCCATATTTTCCGGCCGTTTTCGTGAAATTTTGTATTTGATTGCTTTCGCCTCATTTATGGGCTAGTCCCCACAGTTTTTGGCCACTGTATGTGATTTTTTATTTCCCTCATTTCGTGGATTATAGTACACTGTTTTCGACCACTTTCATGAGATTTCGTATTTTACTGTTTTCGCCGCATTTTGTGGGTTATAGTTTATGGTCATTTTCGTGAAATTTTGTATTTGATTGTTTTAGCATCATTTTTGGGCTATAGTCCACATTTTACGGCACTTTCGTGTGATTTTTTGTTTCCCTCATTTTGTGGGCTATAGTACACTGTTTTCGATCACTTTCACGAGATTTCGTATTTTACTGTTTTTGTCTCATTTTGTGGGTATTCACAGTTTCAGGCCGTTTTCATGAAATTTTTTATTTGACTGTTTTAGCCTCATTTGTGGGTTATAGTCGACGGTTTTCGGCCACTTTCGTGAGATTTTTTATTTCCATTGTTTTGTGGGCTATAATACACTGTTTTCGATCACTTTCATGAGATTTCATATTTTGCTGTTTTGGAATCTTTTTGTGGGTTATAGTCCACAGTTTCCGACCGTTTTCGTGAAATTTTGTATTTGACTGTTTTCCCCTCTTTCTGAGCTATAGTCCCCACAGTCTTCGACCACTTTGTGTGATTCTTTATTTCCCTCATTTTGTGGGTAGTACACTGTTTTCGATCACTTTCATGAGATTTCGTATTTTATTGTTTTGGCCTAATTTTGTGGGTTATATAGTCCACTGTTTCTAGTCGTTTTCGTGAAATTTTGTATTTGATTGTTTTATAATCAATTGGGGCTATAGTCCACATTTTTCGGCAACTTTCATGTGATTTTTTTATTTCTCACATTTTGTGGACAATGGTACACTATTTTCGATCACTTTCATGAGATTTCGTATTTTACTGTTTTGACCTCATTTTGTGGGTTATAGTCCACAGTTTCCGACCGTTTTCGTGAAATTATGTATTTGACTGTTTTTGCCTCATTTGGGACTATAGTCCACACTTTTCGGTCACTTTCGCAAGAATTTTTATTTCCGTCAATTTGTGGGCTGTACACTGTTTTCGATCACTTTCATGAAATTTCGTATTTTACTATTTTGGCCTCATTTTGTGGGTTATAGTCCACAGTTTCTGGTCGTTTTCGTAAAATTTTGTATTTGATTGTTTTAGCATCATTTGTGGGCTATAGTCCACACTTTTCGATCACTTTCGTGAGAATTTTTATTTCCATCCATTTGTGGGCTATAGTACATTTTTTTCGATCACTTTCATGAGATTTCGTATTTTACTGTTTTGGCCTAATTTGGTGGGTTATAGTCCACTGTTTCTGGTCGTTTTCGTCAAATTTTTTATTTGATTGTTTTAGCATCATTTGTGGGCTATAGTCCACATTTTTCGGTCACTTTCGTGTGATTTTTTTCCTCATTTTTTGGTTACAGTACACAATTTTCCATCACTTTCATGAGATTTCGTATTTTACTGTTTTGGTCTCATTTTGTGGGTTATAGTCCACAGTTTCCTGCCGTTTTCGTGATTTTTTTTTTTGACTGTTTAGCCCCATTTGTGGGTTATAGTCCACAATTTTCGGCCACTTTCGTGAGATTTTTTGTTTCCCTCATTTTTGGGCTATAATACACTGTTTTCGATCACCTTTATGAGATTTCGTATTTTACTGCTTTGGCCTCATTTTGTGGGTTATAGTCCACAGTTTTCGGTTGTTTTCGTGAAATTTTGTATTTGACTATTTTCGTGTTATTTGTGGGCTATAAGTCCACAGTTTTCGGGTACTTTGTGTGATTTTTTATTTCCCTCATTTTGTGGGCTATAGTTTAGTGTTCTCGATCACGTTCATGAGATTTCATATTTTACAGATTTGGCCCCATTTTGTAGGTTATAGTCCACAGTTTCCGACCGTTTCCTTGAAATTTTGTATTTCACTGTTTTAGCCTCATTACTATAGTCCACACTTTTCGGTCACGTTCGAGAGAATTTTTATTTCCGTCAATTTGTGGGCTATAATACACTTTTGGCCACATTTTTTGGGTTATAGTCCACAAATTCCGGATGTTTTTCGTGAAAATTTTTATTTGACTGTTTTAGCCTCATTTGTGGGCGATAGTCCACAGTTTTCGGTCACTTTCGTAGGAAATTTTATTTCGCTCATTCTGTTGGTGTACACTGTTTTTGATCACTTTCTTGAGATTTCGTATTTTACAGTTTTGGCCTAATTTTGTGGGTTATAGTCCACAGTTTCCGGCCATTTTCGTGAAATTCTGTATTTGACTGTTTTCGCCTCATTTGTGGGCTATAGTCCCCACAGTTTTCGGCCACTTTGTGCGACTTTTTATTTCCCACATTTGCTGGGTTACAGTACATTGTTTCCGATCACTTTTATGAGATTTCGTATTTTACTATTTTGGCCTCATTTTGTGGGTTATAGTCTACAATTTCTGGTCGTTTTCGTGGGCTATAGTACACTGTTTTCGACCACTTTCATGAGATTTCAAATTTTATTGTTTTGGCCTCATTTTGTGGGTTATATAGTCCACAGTTTCCGACCGTTTTCGTGAAATTTTGTGTTTGACTGTTTTAGCCTCATTTGTGGGCTATATAGTCCACTCTTTTCGATTACTTTCACGTAATTTCCTATTTTATGGTTTTGGTCTCATTTTGTGGGTTATAGTCCACAGTTTTCGGCCGTTTCCATGAAATTTTTTATTTAACTGTTTTAGCCTCATTTGTGGGTTATAGTCCACAGTTTTCGGCCACTTTCGTTAGATTTTATTTCCCTCGTTTTGTTGACTATAATACACCGTTTTCGATCACTTTTATGAGATTTCATATTTTACTGTTTTGGCCTCATTTTGTGGGTTATAGTCCACAGTTTTCGGTCGTTCTCGTGAAATTTTGTATTTGACTGTTTTTACCTTATTTGTGGGCCACAGTTTTCGGCAACTTTGTGTGATTTATTATTTCCCTCATTTTGTGGGTTATAGTACACTGTTTTCGATCACTTTCATGAGATTTCGTATTTTACTGTTTTGGCCTCATTTTGTGGGTTATAGTCCACAGTTTCTGGTCGTTTTCGTGAAGTTTTGTATTTGACTGTTTTAGCATCATTTGTGGGCTATAGTCCACATTTTTCGGCCACTTTCGTGTAATTTTTTATTTCCCTCATTTAGTGGGCTATAGTACATTGTTTTCTTTCACTTTCATGAGATTTTGTATTTTACTATTTTGGCCTCATTTTATAGGTATAGTCCATAGTTTCCGACCGTTTTCGTGAAATTTTGTATTTGACTGTTTTAGCCTCATTTGTGGGCTAGTCCCCACAGTTTTCGGCCACTTTGTTTGAATTTTTATTTCTCTCATTTTGTGGGATATAGTACACAGTTTTCGATCACTTTCATGTGATTTCGTATTTTACTGTTTTGAGCGCATTTTGTTGGTTATAGTCCATAGTTTCTGTTTGTTTTTGTAAAATTTTGTATTTAACTTTTTAAGCATCATTTGTGGGCTATAGTCCCTTTTTACGGCCACTTTCGTGTGATTTTTTGTTTCCCTCATTTTGTGGGCTATAGTACACTTTTTTCGATCACTTTCATGAGATTTCATAGTTTACTGTTTTGGCCTCATTTTGTGGGTTATAGTTCACAGTTTCTGGTCGTTTTCCTGAAATTTTCTATTTGATTGTTTTAGCATCCCTTGTGGGCTGTAGTCCACATTCTACGGCCACTTTCGTGTGATTTTTTATTTACGTCAATTTGTGGGCTATAGTACACAGATTTCGATCACTTTAATGAGATTTCATATTTTACTGTTTTGGCCTCATTTTGTGGGTTATAGTCGACAGTTTCTGGTCGTTTTCGTGAAATTTTATATTGGACTGTTTTAGCATCTTTTGTGGGCTATAGTCCACACTTTTCGGTCACTTTCATGAGAATTTTTATTTCCGTTAATTTGTGGGCTATAATACACTTTTGGCCACTTTTTTTTTGTTATAGTCCACAATTTTCGGACGTTTTTGTGAAAACTTTTATTTGACTGTTTTAGCCTAATCTGTGGGCGATAGTCCACAGTTTTCAGTCACTTTCATGGGAATTTTTATTTCCCTCATTCTGTGGGTAGTACATTATTTTCGATCACTTTTTTGAGATTTCGTATTTTACTATTTTGGCCGCATTTTGTGGGTTATAGTCCACAGTTTCCTCCCGTTTTCGTGAAATTTTGTATTTGACTGTTTTCGCCTCATTTGTGTGCTATAGTCCCCACTATTTTCTGCTACTTTTTGTGATTTTTTATTTCCCTCATTTGCGGGGTTATAGTACATTGTTTTCAATCACTTTCATGAGATTTTCTATTTTACTATTTTGGCCTCATTTTGTGGGTTATAGTCCACAGTTTCTGGTCGTTTTCGTGAAATTTTGTATTTGATTTTTTAAGCATCATTTGTGGGCTATAGTCCACATTTTTCAGCCTCTTCCGTGTAATTTTTTATTTCCCTCATTTAGTGGGCTATAGTACACTGTTTTCTATCACTTTTAAGAGATTTTGTATCTGACTGTTTTGGCTTCATTTTGTGGGCACAGTTTCTGACCGTTTTCGTGAAATTTTGTAATTGACTGTTTTCGCCTTATTTGTGGGCTATAGTCCACACTTTTCGATCACTTTCACGATGTTTCGTATTTTACTGTTTTGGTCTCATTTTGTGGGTTATATTCCACCGTTTCCGGCCGTTTTCTTGAAAATTTTTATGTGAGTGTTTTAGCCTCATTTGTGGGTTATAGTTCACAATTTTCGGCCGCTTTCGTTAGATTATTTATTTCCCTCATTTTGTCGGCTATAATACACTATTTTTTATCAGTTTCATGAGATTGCGTATTTTAGTGTATTGGCCTCATTTTGTGGGCAGTCCACAGTTTTCGGCCACTTTGTGTGATTTTTTATTTCCCTCATTTTGGGGATTATAGTACACTGTTTTTAATCACTTTTATGAGATTTCGTATTTTAGTGTTTTGGCCCCATTTTGTGGGTTATCGTCCATAGTTTCCGGTCGTTTTAATGAAATTTTGTATTTGATTGTTTTCGCCTCATTTGTTGGCTAGTCCCCACAATTTTCGGCCACTTTGTGTGAATTTTTATTTATCTCATTTTGTGGGATATAGTACACTGTTTCTATCACTTTCATGAGATTTCGTATTTTACTGTTTTGGGCGCATTTGGTGGGTTATAGTCCACAGTTTTTGGTCGTTTTCGTGAAATTTTGTATTTGATTGTTTTAGCATCATTTGTGGGCTATAGTCCACATTTTCGGCCACTTTCGTGTGAGTTTTTATTTCCATCATTTTGTGGGTTACAGTACACTGTTTTCAATCACTTTCACCAGATTTCGGATTCTACTGTTTTGGTCAGATTTTGTGGGTTATAAACAACAGTTTCTGGCCGTTTCTTTATTTCCCTCATTTTGTGGGTTATATAGTACACTGTTTTCGATCACTTTCATGAGATTTCGTATTTTATTGTTTTGGCCTCATTTTGTGGGTTATAGTCCACAGTTTCTGGTCGTTTATTTGAAATTTTGTATTTGATTGTTTTAGCATCAATTGTGGGCAATAGTCCACATTTTTCGGCCACTTTCGTGTGATTTTTTATTTCCCACATTTTGTGGACTATAGTACACTATTTTCGATCACTTTCATGAGATCTCGAATTTACTGTTTTGACCTCATTTTGTGGGTTATAGTCCACAGTTTCCAACCATTTTCATGAAATTTTGAATCTGACTGTTTTAGCCTCATTTGTGGGCTATGCCACACTTAGGGTCACTTTCGTGAGAATTTTTATTTCCGTCAATTTGTGGCTATAGTACACTGTTTTCGATCACTTTCATGAGTTTTCGTATTTTACAATTTTGGCCTCATTTTGTGGGTTATATGGTCCACAGTTTTTGGTCGTTTTCGTGAAATTTTGTATTTGATTGTTTTAGCATCATTTGTGGGCTATAATCCACATTTTCGGCCACTTTCGTGTGAGTTTTTATTTCCCTCATTTTGTGGGTTATAGTACACTGTTTTCGATCACTTTCAAGAGATTTCGGATTTTACTGTTTTGGTCTCATTTTGTGGGTTATAGTCCACAGTTTCCGGCCATTTTCGTGAATTTTTTTATTTGACTGTTTTAGCCTCATTTGTGTGTTAGTCCACAATTTTCGGTCACTTCCGTGATATTTTTTATTTCCCTCGTTTTGTGGGCTATAATACACTGTTTTCGATCACTTTAATGAGATTTCGTATTTTACTGTTTTGCCCTCATTTTGTGGGCTATAGTACACTTTCATGAGATTTCGTATTTTACCTTTTTGGCCTCATTTTGTGGGTTATATAGTCCACAGTTTCCGATCGTTTTCGTGAAATTTTGTATTTAACTATTTTCGCCTCATTTGTGGGCTATAGTCCCCACAGTCTTCGGCCACTTTGTGTGATTTTTTATGTCCCTCAATTTCTTGGTTAAAGTACACTGTTTTCGATCACTTTCATAAAATTTCGTATTTTACTATTTTGACCTCATTTTGTGGGCATAGTCCACATTTTCTGGTCGTTTTCGTGAAATTTTGTATTTGATTGTTTTAGCATAATTTGTGGACTATATAGTCCACATTTTTCGGCCAATTTCGTGAAAATATTTATTTCCCTCATTTAGTCGGCTATAGTACAATATTTTCTATCACTTTCAAGATATTTTGTATTTTACTGTTTTGACCTCATTTTGTGGGTAATAGTCCTCATAATCATTTATATGAGCAAGTTCATATCCCTTTTACCATATATATTTATATGAGCTCATATCCCTTTTACCATATATATTTATATTGCTCATATCCCTTTTATCGTGTGTATATATATATATATATATATATATATATATATATATATTCCTATTTCTGATTAATTTATTGAATAAAAATACCAGTAATATAAATCACATAAAGTTTATACGAATCTGTATAATATGCATTCACAAATCATAGAATTAATAATAATAACAAAGGAAATAATTAAAATTCACATAAATATCCAGTAATTCAATCAAAATTTACATATTGAGCACAAAGAGTCGCAAAAAATTAATTTTTACAACACATGTTTCACAAAATAACCTAAACAAAGAACACCTACAAACTACTGATACTGCATACACCTTCTTCCCCCAGAACTGCTTCCATGTTGCCTTGCTGGATTTGCACCAATGGAATTCTTTGGTTGCCCTGTGTAATGCACAAAATTGTCAAAAATTAGTCAACATGAACATGAACAAAATGTGTAATAATTGAGCTTGGAATCTAGAAAATTGGTGAGACTATTTATTTTACTAAGTATCTCGTTACTAATTAAGGAACATGTGAGATCTAAATTAGAATTTTCTCCGGTATTGGAGTATCGATTTCCTTTATTAATTAAAAGTGATACGAGATCATCTCTTACAAATAGCGAGTTAAAACTTAATCCTAGAAGTTGGATTTGCTCATAAATAATGTTTCCTAACTAATATCAAAGTTTCGTATTTTTTGGAACTCATTTGTTAAGTTTTCACATGTTTTACTCTCATTTTGAAGTATTGAGCAAATACAAGGAATTGTACTCCATCGAAATAGTTTACACTATCTGTAAATCACGAAAAAACATGAAAATTTGAAAGACACTGATCCCATCTAGTTGGGTCAGTCTAGATGTAAGGAATGGGAAAAAAACCAATTTCACCTGCGCAGTCTAGATGATAAGAAAATTCTTCTTATAAACGAAAGATACCATGCAGACGAAACCATGATATGGCAAGAACTTGGAAATCTTGTAATAAATGTCATATGAGTGCTTCTTATTCTCAAATTTAAACAAACAAGTAATTTACACATGCAATGTGCGTCTTGATAAAGAGAGTTTTTTAAAGTAAAATTTGGACGTGGTATGGGCTTGAACCTAACACCTCCGTTATAATAATTATGCACGTGCATAACGTGTTGGTAGATTTACAAATGACACTAAGACCTTCTCCTATTATAATATTAAAGATGACGACGAATAATAACAATACAAGGATCTCAATAGATTATGACTTCGATACATACCGGCTTCCCAAATTTCGATAGCTCGGGAAAGTTTAAAGCTTTTTGTGCACCTGGATAGCCTGCAAAAAAAATTAAACGATTAGAAATAAGATGGTATTATCATGTTACTCATCTGTTATGTATGGTGAAAAACCAGAAAAGGGCTGTTCTTCACTTAATCTAGGGTAAAAGTTCACTTCAGATAAAGGTTTCATAATAAGGTAGGCAACAGATTGAACTTGCCACTAATGAAACTCATTTCTCGCCAGTGAGAAGGTAGAGATTGATAATTGGCATAAACTGAAGGATATGATAAGAAATGAGTAGACCCACAAGAAGTTAGAGGTAACTCAAATCAAAGGATAAAGTGAAGGAGATTCAGTGCCAGTCAGATGATTGGATCTGCTAGGAGCAATAGGAATTGTAGCTACGGCTACAAGTACAGAAACTTTACAGTGCTTGTAAAAGTAACATAAAAACTGGCCATCCATAGAACTGAACAAAAAATTGCATTCATGTAGTAGACCTCAAAGATCAGTGATGAAAGATTGTATTTACTGCTAATCCTGCTATTAGAGTTTGCTTGTTGCTTAATTAATCAGTACCAAATACAACCGTCACCAATATTCATTTGGGGTTTGCAAATGGAGACAGGACAAAAAATCTGACAAGAATGGCACCTTAGCTAGTTAAGGAAATAATGATATATATGATTCTGTTAATAATGCAAACAAATAATTATATATGACAAAAAACAAAAACAAAAATTGGTTAGTCAATGGTTGTGTGTATAAGCACATTTGACCTCACCTGCAGCACAATTAGTTTTGGCATTTCATAAAGAAACTTATTTCAAGTTATGTTAATTAAAGTGCAAGCTTCATTTCAAGCAAATACAACACATATCAATTCAAAACAACTTCAAGTGTAATTTCATAGAGGATAACTTTCAGGTTAAATTACAAATGCTCAGGTCAGTTATGCTACCAACAGTCATGTCCATAATGTGGATTGTTCCCCAATTCTCCTCTTATAAGATTCGATCTGATGTAGTTTTATATATATATAATTTACCGGTAAATACAACTAGACCATCCTTACACTCTTGCCAAGTCTGGTAGGATCTTGTCAAGGTAGTCCGGAGATAAATAGTCCATTGCATCAGAGACTATGACAAGCGAAAATGATGTCGCCCTATAAGGTAATGGAAACATGATATCAGCTACACGAACAATGCCCTTCCACACAAGGCTCTTGCAGCTGCTATCAGGATCATCCAAATCATAAGGATCAATACCTCATGCTTCAGTATCAATGCAGTAACCACACCACAAGTGTCCGGGGCATACATGAAGAACTTTGCTCATGCTGTCACCATATGCGTTTGCCAGGACAGGTATTTATTTCCCGGTAAACTTCTGCCATGCATGAAAGACCTGTATGCATGAGGGGGAAGAAATACTCTAAGACCAGAGGAACAAAAGGCTGATGCACATTATACTTCCATATATTTTTAAAATAAAATCTGGGATCAGATATTATGGTTATTATGGTTTCATTAAAGAGCAAATAACAAAAACAATCCAATGTTTATGCATATTGCCTACTCAGGTTAGTACTTCCAGAATGCCCTGTATTAGTTTTCAGCTTTGAACTCATGGATATCATACAAATAACACCATAATTAGGCCTGACTAATGGGGATGTATACAAGTGGAATCATACCATAATTAGGTAACAATGAACGTATTTTACCATTTTCATGTTTCCTAACTAAAAACACCCAATCTGAAATTAGATTTCATAAATTAAAAAGTTATTATCATTCATTAAAGTGACTAACATATGTAGATCAATCCCAAAATATGCATAATGAGTAAACTACGCACGCAACATATGTATTCATATAGATATGTCCAAGAACTAAAATTATTACCTACAATTAGAAGATTCTTCTATAATTTCAAAAATTATGAATAATTCCAAAGTCTTATATAACATGAAGAATCAAAAAACACATAAATTTCTTGAGTGACTAAGATGTAGAAAAATTTCTCGAGTGAGATGACTAATTCTAGTTTCAGTCAGTTTTGTGCCATCACAAACTGAAAAACACAGCATCAAGTGTCATTTTCAAATGAGAAAGGGTGATATCGTAATTCCAAAGTGACTAGAGCTCTCATTGGTCGTTTTCAATTGATATTGTAATAACATGAAAAACCAAGGTTACCAAGTGTATAAATAGCCATGATTTTGGTGGCCAAGTAAAAGTCCCACCACAAAGTAGGCAGTTAAGCATTTAGGTCTTCTCATTCTTTATTTCTGTCTACCCTAAAATGGAAGATCTCCCTGCTGTGATGAGAATGGCCTCAAGAAGGGACCGTGGACCTGCATAGATGACCAGAAGCTCGTCGATCACATCCAAAAGCATGGCCATGGAAGCTGGAGACCTCTCCCCAAACTTGCTGCCTTGCTGGTACTCTACCCACCCTATCTCACATCCATATGTCTGCTTGTACCATTCGTATTTTTTCTCACCATTGTTGATCCATCTCATTGTAGTGAACTCGAGAAACACTGTACAACATGAAAAATTTATTATAATTAGACTTCATGAAAGATTAATTATAAATAAACTTCATGAAATATTTATTATATACCCATTTGAAATTCTTTTACACATCTTAGTCACCCACAACACAAACATACACATTAATCAAAAAATAAGAAAACACAAATATACACACGTCCAATTATTCAAAGAACACAAACAAGAACTACTTCAAGATAACTGAATACATAAAAATCCAGTTCACAATATTCCACACAGTAACGAACAAATCTAATTTCCTTTTTCATCAAACTACACACACAGATTATAGAAGACATCAATCTCGCAAACCAACAAGCTTTTACAGGGAGAAATTCAGACAAAATGATAGCATTCATGTCTTAATGGATAAAAATCAAGGGGCAGCTTACAGAAAGAAGGGTGAAAGGTGTCAGGTGGGGGCTGATCTCGGGAGGCAGGGGGAGATTTGCGTTGGGTGTTGCCGCCGCTGCTGTTGAGGGGAGAGGCCGAAGTTTGGACAATGGGGATGGGAGGCCGAAGTTCACAATTTTCGATCATTTTTGTATGATTTCGTATTTCATTGTTTTGACCTATGTGGGCTATTTGTCCACAGTTTTGGTCTCATTTAGTGTGCAAGTCGCAGTTTTCGGTTACTTCCCTGCTTTAGCCTAATTTTGTGAGCTAGCCCACAGTTTTTGTCCACTTCCGTGAGATTTCGTATTTCACTGTTTTGGCATAATTTTGTGGAATGTAGGCCACAGTTTTCTCCCACTATCGTGAAATTTCGTATTTCACTGATATGGCCATTTTGGAGGTTGAAGTCCACAGTTTTTAGCCACTTTACTTAATTTTTGTACTTCCCTGTTTTTGCCATATTTTGTGAGCTATAGTACATACTTTCAGGTCAATTTCGTGAGTTTTCGTATTTCATTGTTTTGACATCATTTTGTGGGTTATATAGTCCACAATTTTCTGGCCAACTTTCGTGGAAATTTTGCATTGTTCTGTTCTGGCCGTATTTTGTAGGCTATAGACTATAGTCCAGAATTTGTGGCTATTTTTGTGAATTTTGTATTTCAGCGTTTTTGCCTCATTTTATGGGCAGTCCATAGTTTTTTGCCACTTTCATGAAATTTCGTATTTCACTATTTTGGCATTATTTTGTGGAATACAGTCCCCCACATGTTTCGGCCATTTTCATAAAATTTCGTATTTCAAAGTATTGGCCTAATTTTGTGGGCTGTAGTCCACAAGTTTTGGCCATTTTGGTCAAATTTCGTATTTCACTGTTATGGCATCATTCTGTGGGCTATAGTCCAGTTTTGGCCATTTTGGTCAAATTTCGTATTTCACTGAAATTACCTCATTTTGTAGGTTGTAGTCCATAGTTTTCAGCCATTTTTGTTAGAAATTTCGTATTTCACTATTTTGACCTCAATTTGTGGGTTATATAGTCTACAATTTTCGACCACTTTAGTGAAATTTTGTATCTCATTGCTTTGACCTATTTTATATAATATACACTTTCGGCTAGTTTCGTGAAATTTTGTATTTTTGCTATTTTGGTCGAATTTTGTGGGCGATAGACCACTATTTTGGCTATTTTTGTGAAATTTTGTATTTCACCGTTCTGACCTCATTTTGTGGGCAATAATTAGCAGTTTTTTGCCACTTTTGTGAAATTTCATATTTTGTTGTTTTGGTATCATTTTGGGGGTTGTCTACAATTTTCGACCACATTCGTAAAATTTCTTATTTCTCTTTTATAGCCATATTTTGTGGACTACAATTAACAGTTTTCGGCCATTTTTGTTAAATATGGTATGTCAATGTTTTGGCCTCATTTTGTAGATATAGTGCATTGTTTTCGGCCAGTTACGTTAAATTTCGTAATTCACTATTATGACCTTATTTTGTGGGCTATAGTATACATTTTTGGCCTCTTTTGTTAAATTACAAATTTCACTGTGTTGACTTCATTTTGTGGGCTATTTTCAAGAGATTTTGTATTTCACAGTTTCAGCCTCATTTTAAGGGATATAGTCGACTGGCATTTTCGTAACATATCGAATTTCACTGTTTTGACCTTATTGTATGGTTCATAGTCCTCAATTATCAACCGCTTTAGTGAAGTTTTCTATTTCACTGTTTCGGCCTCGTTTTGTGGGCTGTATATAGTCCACAGTTTTCGGTTATTTTCGTGAAATTTGGTATTTCACTATCTCGGCCTCATTTTAAGGGATGTCCACAGTTTTCGGTCACTTCCGTGAAATATCTTATTTCTTTTTTTATCAATATCTTGTGGGTTATTATACTCCACAGTTTTCGGTCATTTTCACCAAAATGTCAAACTTTACTGTTTTTGACTCATTTTGTGAGTTATAGACCATAATTTTCGGCCACTTCTTTTAAATTTTGTATTTCGCTGTTATGACCACATTTTGTTGGCTATATAAAACACAGTTTTCGACCACTACCATTAAATTTCATATTTCATATTTCACAGTTATGCCTCATATTGGGGGTTATATAGTCCACGGATTTTGGCCATTTTCGTCAAATCTCGTATTTTACGATTTTTACGTCATTTTGTTGACTATAGTTCATAATTTTCATCCACTTTCGTGAAATTTCGAATTTCTATGTTTTGGCCATATTTTGTGGGTCATAATCCATAGTTTTAGACCATTTTTGTGAGAATTCGTATTTCAATCTTTTGGCCTCATTTTGCGGACTATAGTGCAGAGTTTTCGTACAGTTTCGTGAAGTTTTGTATTTCATTGTTTCAGCCTCATTTTGTCGGCTATAGTCCACAGTTTTTAGCCATTTGCGTAAGATTTCATATTTCACCCTTTTGACCTCATTTTGTGGGTTCACAGCTTTTGACTGTTATTGCGAAGTTTTGAATTTAACTATTTTGGCATTAAAGTTTTTGACAAACTTATGTGGAATTTCGTCTCCTTCTATATTTACCTTATTCCGTGGGCAGTTCACAGTTTTTGCCATTTTGGTGAAATTTCGTATCTCACTGTTTTGGCTTTATTTTGGTGCGCCATAGTCCTCAGTTTTTACCGCTTTTATGAAATTTCGTATCTCACAGTTTCGGCCTCATTTTGGGCAAGTCCATAGTATTCGGCCACTTTCGTGAAATTTCTTATTTCTCCGTTTTAATCATATTTTGTGGGCAAATAGTATACAGTTTTCGGTCATTTTCATTAAATATCGTATTTCACTATTTTGGCATCATTTGTGGCTATAGCCCACAATTTTCGGCAACTTTCCTTAAAATTTGTATTTCACTTTATGGCTTATTTTGTGGGCTACAGTCCACAGTTTTCAGTTATTTTCGTAAAATATAGTATTTCACCATATTGACCTCATTTTGTGTGTTGTTCACAGTTTTCACTATTTTAAATTTTAGCCGATACGGCCGAAATTTCGTTTCGGCTAGCTTGCAAATACGAAATCACAGATTTTATACTCCATATCGTTTTCACCGAAATGTGTAGATTTCAGTCGAAATTGCCGAAATATCGGCCAAAACAGACACTTATGTTATTGTGAATATACAACCGTTTTTTTTGTTTTGCTTTTTGCATGTAAGTCTTTCCATATAGGACCTTAAGCATATAACACTTTCAAATATATGACCTTAAGCATATAAGTCTCTATTGTTTGTGTATAGGCAAAGTCAAATAAGTCTATAAACTAATACATTTTTTCTAATCAATGCATATTTAATTTACTTATATACTTATATTATATTCTATTATATATTGTAGTTAAATTCTGCAAAAATTTACGGTAACTGATTCAAGTCATTAGTTATATTATACAGTATTTAATACGATAAATGATATGTAGAACATATAATATCTTGTCTAATAATAAAAAAAATATTTATTGAGTGTCCGAAATAAACATCCAAGATGATCACATTTCCCCGAGATTGCCTCTGATATTTCCGATCGCAAACGAAACATCCCTTGCCGAGACGAGTCTAATATTCGAGATTTAAAACCTTGACAGTTTTCAGCCACTTTCTTGAAATTTCGAATTTATTTATTTTGTTGGAGCTCATTGTTTTTGGCCAGTTCCGTGAAATTTCATATTTCGTTGTTTCAGCCTCATGTTGGTTGTTGGGGGTAGTCCACAGGTATTGGCCACTTTCGTGAAATTTTGTATTTCTCTTTTTTTGACATATTTTGTGGGCCACAGTTCATAGTTTTCGGTCAATTTTGTAAGATATCATATTTTACAGTTTTGTCCTCATTATGTTCATAGTTTTTGTTCACTTTCATGAAGTTTTGTATTTTAATGTTTCGGCCTCATTTTGTGGAACACTGTTTTCCGCCAATTTCATGAGATTCTGTATTTCACTGTTTCAGCCTCATTTTGTATCAGTCTACAGTTTTCTGCCATTTTCGTAAAGTTTTGTATTTCACTATTTCTGCCTCATTTTGTGGGCAAAAGTCCACAGTTTTCAGCCACATTCATGAAATTTTGTATTGTTCTATTACTCAGGTATTTTTGTAGGCTAACCACAGTTTTTAGTCATTTTCGTAAGATTCGTATTTCACTATTTTGGCATCATATTGTGGGCTTTTGATCAGTTTTCGGCCACTTTTGTGAAATTTCGTATTTCACTTTTTTAGCAACATTTTCTAGGCTAGTCCATAGTTTTCAGTCAATTTTATGAAATTTCATATTTCACAGTTTTGGCCACATTTATTGGACTATATATAGCCTACAGTTTTCGTCCGCTTTCATGACATTTCGTATTTACCTGCTTTAGCCTTATTTTGTGAGCTAATCCACAGTTTTCGGTCATTTCCGTAAAATTTTATATTTCTCAGTTTAAGCCATATTTTGTGGGTTAGTCCATAATTTTCGGCCACTTCCGTGAGATTTTGTACTTCACTGTATTGGCCTAATTTCTCATTTTCGCCCAATTCTGTGATATTTCGTATTTCACTGTTTTGGCAATATTTTATGGGCTATAGTCCATAAATTTTGGCCACTTTTGTGAAATTTTGTATTTCTCAGTTTTGACCATATTTTGTGGGCTACATAGTTCTAGGTCAATTTCATGAGTATTTTTCCACTGTTTTGGCATCATATTGTGGGTTATAGTCCACACATTTCGGTCTTTTTTGTGAAATTTTATATTTCAGTGATTTGGCATTATTTTGAGGTCCACGGTTTTTTGCTATTTCTGTGAAAATTCGTTTTTCACTGTTTTGACTTATTTTTGTCAGCAGTCCACAATTTATGGCCACTTCGTGAAAGTTCTTATTTCTATGTTTTAACCATATTTTGTAAGCTATACTCTCTCAGTTTTCGGCCACTTTCGTTAAATTTCGTAATTAATATTGCATCATTTTGCGGGCAATAACTAAGGCTATAGTCCCATAGTTTTCGTCCACTTTCGTTAAGTTTTGTATTTTACTATTTCGGCCTTATTTTGTGGACTATATTCCACAGTTTTTTATCATTTTCGTAAAATTTCGTATTTGACTATTTCGGCATCATTTTTTGGGTTATAGTTCACAGTTTCGGACACTTTCGTGAAGTTTATATTTTACAGTTTCGGCCATATTTTGTGGGCTATAGTCCACAGTAATCGGTCATTTTCGTGAAATTTTGCATTACGTGTTTTGGCATCATTTTGTTGGCTAGTCCACAGTTTTCTGCAATTTTCATGAGATTTCGTATTTCACAGTTTTTGGCCTAAATTTGTGAGTTGTAGTCTACAGTTTTAAGGCATTTTCGTGAGTTTTTTGTATATCACTGTTTGGGCCTCATTTTGTAGGTTAGTCTACAGTTTTCAGCTTACTTTGGTGAAATTTTGTTTTTCACAGTTTTTTCCTGATTTGCAGAACATGTCCAAAATTTTCGGCTACTTTCGTGAAATTTTGTATTGTTTTGTTTTGGTCGTATTTTGTAGGTAGTCCACAGTTTTTGGTCATTTTCACAAGATTTCATATTTTACGATTTTCACCTCATTTTGTGGCTTATCCATAGTTTTTAGGCCATTTTCGAGAGTTTTTGCATTTCATTGTTTTGGCCTCATTTTGTGGGTTATAGTCCACAGTTTTCGGCCAACTTTCGTGAAATTTTATATTTCATTGTTTTTTGCCTCAGTTTACGGGTAGTCAACAGTTTTCTGCGACTTTGTGAAGTTTTGAATTTCACTGATTCGGTCACATTTTGTGTTGTTCTGTTTTGGAAGTATTTTTTAGGGCTATAGTCCACAGTTCAATTTCGCATTTCGCTGTTTTGACCATATTTAATGGGCTAGTCCATAGTTTTTGGTTATTTTATGAAATTTAGTATTTCACGGTTTTCACCTCATTTTGTGCTAAAAAACAGTTTTCAGCCAATTTCGTGATATTCCGTATTTCACAATTTTTGACTCATTTAGTGGGCTATACTTCACGATTTTCTGCCATTTTCATAAGATTTTGAATTTCAGTGTTTTCGCTGCATTTTATGAACAATAAGCCCATTGCTTTCGGCCACTTTCGTGAATTTCGTATTTTAAATTTTGGCCTCATTTTGTATCATTTTGTATACGCTTGTCGAAAAATTTCGGCCACTTTCATGATATATCATATTTCGCTGTTTTGCCATTATTTTGTGGGCTAACAGTTGTCACTGTTTTCGGTCACTTTCATGAAATTTCGTATTTCACTGTTTTTGCCTTATTTTGTGGGCTGTAGTCCACCGTTGTCGGCCACCTTATTGAAATTTTGTATTGTTCTGTTCTGGCATATTTTTTAGGCTACAGTCCAGTTTTCGGTCATTTTTGTGAGATTTCGTATTTCACTGTTTTGGCCTAATTTTGTGGGCTGTATATAGTCCACGAGTTTAGGCCAATTTCGTGAGTTTATTTCTCTGTTTTTGCATCACTCTGTGTCCACAGTTTTGGTCAACGTGTATGAAAATTTGCGTTTGACAGTTTTTGACTCATTTTGTGAGATATATAGTCCGTAGTTTCGGTCGTTTTCATGAGATTCCGTACTACACTGATTTGTCCCCATTTTCTAGGCTGTAGTACAGAGTTTTATGTCATTTTTGTGAGTTTTTGTATTTCACTATTTTCTCCTCACTTTGTGGGTTATGGTCACAGTTTTCGGTCAACTTTCGTGAAATTTTATATTTCACTGTTTTTGCCTCATTTTGTGGGATATAGTCCATAAATTTCGGCCACATTTGTTAAATTTTGTTTTGTTCTGTTTTGGACGTATTTGTGGACTACAATCCATAGTTTTCGGTCAATTTTGTGAGATTTAGTATTTCACACTTTTGGCCTCATTGTGTGGGCTATATTCCACAGTTTTCATCCACTTTCGAAAAATTTCGTATTTCTTTATTTTAGCCATATTTTGTGGTTCACAAATTTCTGCCATTTTCGCAAGATTTTGTATTTCACTGTATTGACCTAATTTCTCATATTTCTAGCACATTCGTGAAATTTTGTATCTCACTGTTAAGTTACAAATTTTGCAGGCGATATTCCACGGTTTTCGACAATTTTCGTAAGATTTTGTATTTGACAATTTCGGCATCATTTTCTGGGCCTCATACTGTAGGCTATAGTCCACAGTTTTCAGTCATTTTCGTAAAATTCCGCATTACATTGTTTTGACAACATTTTACGAAATCTCATTTTTTGGGCCTCACGAAATTTTGTTTTTCACTGTTTTTTCCTGATTTCGCAGAACATGTCCAAAACTTTCGACCACTTTCGTGAAATTTTGTACTATTCTGTTTTGGTCATATTTTGTAAGTAATAGTTCACGGTTTTCGGTCATTTTTGGTAAATTTTCGTATTTCACTATTTTCACCACATTGTGTGGGCTAGACCACAGTTTTCATCCAATTTCGTAAAATTTCGTATTTCTCTGTTTTGGCCTTATTTTATGGGCTATATAGTCCACAGTTTTTTGCCATTTCGTAAAATTTAGTATTTCACAGTTTTGGCATCATTCTGTGACTTATAGTGCACAGATTCCATTTTCGTGAAGTTTTGTATTTCACTGTTTCATTTGTAGAATACAATGCACATATTTCTGTCATTTTCGAGAAATTTCATATTTCATTGTTTTTACCTCATTTAGTGGGTTGCAGTCCACAATTTTAGGCCATTTTCATTGGATTTAGTATTAAACTTTTTTGACCTAATTTTGTGGAATAATCCACGGTTTTAGGCTATTTTCGGGAGGTTTTTTCATTTCAGTGTTTTTTGCCTCATTTTGTAGGTTATAGTCCACAGTTTTCGGCCAACTTTCGTGAAATTTTATATTTTGCTGTTTTAACCTCTTTCGCGGATATAATCCAGAATTTTCGGCCGCTTTCCTTTAATTTTGTATTCCAATGTTTCATCCAACTTCGTAAAATTTCTAATTTTTCCGTCTTGACCATTTTTTGTGGGCTAAATAGTCTACAGTTTTCTGCCATTTTTGTGAAGTTTTGAATTTCACTGATTCGGCCACATTTTGTATTGTTCTGTTTTTGGAAGTATTTTTATGGGCTATATATAGTCCATAGTCCAATTTCGCATTTCGTTGTTTCGACTTTATTTTATGGGCTAGTCCATAGTTTTCGGTCATTTTGTGAAATTTAGTATATCACTGTTTTGACCTCATTTCGTGCGCTAAAAACTGTTTTTGGATAATTTCGTGATATTCCGTATTTCACAATTTTTGACTTATTATAGTTCACAATTTTCGGCCATTTTCATAAAATTTCGAATTTCAATGTTTTTGCTGCATTTTATAAGCAATAAGCCCACTGTTTTCAGCCACTTTTGTGAAATTTCGTATTTTAAATATTGACCTCATTTAGTATGCGCTCGTCCAAAAATTTCGGCGACTTTCTTGATAATTCGTATTTCGATGTTTTGGCATTATGTTATGGGCTATAGTCCACAGTTTTCGGTCACTATTTTCGTCACTTTCTTGAAATTTTGTATTTCACTGTTTTGACCTTATTTTATGTGCTAGTCCACTGTTTTCGGCCACTTTAGTGATATTTTGTATTGTTCTGTTCTTGCGTATTTTGTAGGCTACAGTCCAGTTTTCGGGCATTTTCGTGAGATTTCGTATTTCACTGTTTTGGCCAAATTTTGTGGGTTGTATAGTCCACTTTTAGGCCAATTTCGTGAGTTTATTTCTCTGTTTTTGCCTCACTTTGTGTTATGGTCCAAAAGTTTCGCCCAACGTGTATCAAAATTTGCATTTGACTGTTTTTGCCTCATTTTGTGGGATATGTAGTCCACAAATTTTGGCCACATTCGTGAAATTTTGTATTCTATTTTGGCAGCATTTTGTTGGCTATAGTTCACAATTTTCGGTCGTTTTCGTGAGATTCCGTACTACACTGTTTTGTCCTCATTATCTGCGGCTGTAGTACAGTTTTATGTTATTTTTGTGAGATTTCGTATTTCACAAATTCCGCCTCACTTTGTTAGTTATGGTCCACAGTTTTCGGTCAACTTTCGTGAAATTTTACATTTCACTGTTTTTGCATCATTTTGTGGGATGTAGTCCACAATTTTTGGCCACATTTGTTAAATTTTGTTTTGTTCTGTTTTGGACGTATTTTGTGGACTACAGTCCATAGTTTTCGGTCAATTTTGTGAGATTTCGTATTTCACAATTTTGGCCTCATTTTATGGGCTATATTCCACAGTTTTCAACCACTTTCGAAAAATTTCGTATTTCTTTATTTTATCAATATTTTGTGGTTCACAAATTTCGGCTATTTTACCGAAATTTTGTATCACTGTATTCGCCTAATTTCTCAGATTTCTGGCACATTCTTGAAATTTAGTAGTTTACTGTTTAGGCCATTTTTTGTAGGCTATAGTCCATAAATTTCGGCCACTAACATTGATTTTTGTATTTCTCAGGTTTGGCCCTGTTTCGTGGGTTACAAAGTTTGAGGTCAATTTCGTGAGTGTTTTTACATGGTTTTGCTCCTTTTCTGGGTTGTAGTCTACAATTTTCAGCCACTTCCGTGAAATTTTGCATTGTTCAGTTTTGGCAGTATTTTGGCATGTAGTCCACAGTTTTCAGCCAATTTCGTAATATTTTGTATTTCAGTGTTTTGGCGTCATTGTATGCGCTAAATAGTCCATAGTTTTCGATCTCTTTTGTGAAACTCCATATTTTACTGTTTTGGCCATATTTTGTAGGCTACATAGTCCACAGTTTTTTGCTATTTTTGTGAAATTTCGTATTTCACTGTTTTGACTTATTCTGTCGGCAGTCCACAATTTATGGCCACTTTTGTGAATTTTCATATTTTATTGTTTTGCCCTCATTTTGTGGGTTGCCCACAGTTCTCGGTTGCTTTCATAAATTTCTTATTTCTGTGTTTTAACAATATTTTGTAGGATAAAGTCCACAGTTTTCGGCAATTTTCCTTAAATTTCGTATTTCGCTGTTATTGCATCATTTTGTGGGCTAGTCCATAATTTTGTGTTACTATTTTGGCCTCATTTGTGAAGTACTGTATTTCACTGTTTCGGCCTCATTTTGTGTGCGAGTTCACAGTCTTCAGTCACTATCTTGAAACTTTCTATTATTCTGTTTTGGAAGTATTTTTTGTGGGTTATAGACCACAGTTTAATTTCGTATTTCAATGTTTTGACCTGATTTTCTGGGCTAGTCCATAGTTTTCGGCCCTTTTCAATATTTTGGCCTCAATTTGTAGGCTAACCCACAGTTTTCGAGCCATTTCGTGATATTTTGTATTTCACAATTTTTGCCTCATTTATTATGATGTAGTCCACAGTTTTTTGCCATTTTTGTAAGATTTCGTATTTCAGTGTTTTGGCTTCATTTTGTGGGCTACAAGTCCCGCTGTTTTCAGCCACTTTCATGAGATTTCATATTTTAAAGTTTTACCTTATTTTGTAGGTTATTGTCCAAAAATTTCGGCTAGTTTCATGATATTTCACTGTTTTGCCCTTATTACATGGGCTATAGTCCACAGTTTCCGGTCACATTCGCTAAGTTTCGTATTTCACTGTTTTGGGTATATTTTGTGCACTATTTTAAATTTCGGCCAAAAATTCGTTATTGTGAATATACAACGAAAGTTGCCGAAATACACTAATGATATGTGAATATACAACTTTTTTTGTTTTACTTTTTGTATACAAATCTTTTAATATAGGAGCTTAAGCAAAAGATAATATAAGGATTTCGTATCTCTATTGTTTGTGTATATGCAAAGTCAAGTAAGTCGATTAACTAATACATTTTTTATAATCAATGCATATTCAATTACTTATATACTTATATTACATTCTCTTTTATATTGTTGTTAAATTGTGCGAATATTTACCATAATTGATTCATGTCATTAGTTATATTATACAGTATTTTATATGAAAAATGATATGTAGAACATATAATATTTTGTTTTGTAACAAAAAAATGTTTATTGATTGTCTGAAATGAACATCCGAGATTACCACATTTTCCCGAGATCTCCGATATTTTCGATCCGAGACTAAACATACCTTGCAAAGACGAGTTCGAAATCCGAGATTTAAAACCTTGATTTTGTGGGCAGGAGTCCATTGTTTTCATATTTATTTGATTTAGCCATATTTTGTGGTCCACAGTTTTCGACCATTTTCGCGAGATTCTGTATTTCATTGTATTGGCCTAATTTCTCAGTTTTCGGCCACTTAAATAAAATTTTGTATTTCTCAGTTTTCGGCCACTTAAATAAAATTTTGTATTTCTCAGTTTTGGCCATATTTTGTGGGCTACATAGTTTTAGTTCAATTTTGTGAGTTTTGCTTTCACTGTTTTGGCCTCCTTTTGTGATTTGTAGTCCATAGTTTTCAGCAAACTTGTTTGGAATTTTGTACTTCACGGTTCTTGCCTTATCTTGTGGGATATAGTCCACAATTTTTGGTGACTTTGGTAAAATTTTGCATTATTCTATTTTGGAAGTATTTTGTGCTACAGTCCGCAGTTTTTTTGCCAATTTCGTAATATTTGATATTTCACTGTTTTAGCATCATTTTGTGAGGTATAGTCCACCGTTTTCGGTCTCTTTCGTAAAATTTTGTATTTCACTGTTTTGGTCTTATTTTGTGGGTTAGTCGACAAATTTTTGTTATTTTTGTAAAATTTCGTATTTCACTGTTTTGAATTATTTTTTCAGCAGTCCACAATTTCTGGCCACTTTCGTGAAATTTCTTATTTCACTGTTTCTCCATCATTTTGTGGGTTGTCTGGCCACTTCCATGAAATTTCTTATTAAAGTTTCAACCATTAGGCTATAGCCACAGTTTCGGCCACTTTCGTTAAATTTTGTATTTCACTGTTATGGACTCATTTTGTGGGCTACAATCAAATAATTTTCGTCCACTTACGTGAGTTTTGTATTTTACTGTTTCGACCTCATTTTATGGGCTACAATTCACAGCTTTCAGCCATTTTCGTGAGAATTCATATTTAACTATTTTGGCCTCATTTTTATAATTATAGTCGACAGTTTTCGGCCATTTTCATGAAGTTTATGTCACTGTTTCGGCCTCATTTTGTGGGCTATAGTCCATAGTTTTCGGTCATTTTGTGAGATTTGAAATTTTAATGTTTTGACCTCATTTTGTGTGCTAGTCCACAATTTTAGGCCATTTTGTGAGATTTCATATTTCACGGTTTTTGGCCAAATTTTGTGGGCAGTCTACAGTTTTATGCCATTTTCGTGAGTTTTCGTATTTCACTGTTTTGGCCTCATTTTGTGGGTTATATAGTTCACAGTTTTCGGCCAACATTCGTAAAATTTCCATCTCACTGTTTCTGCCTCCTTTTACAGAACATAGTCCAAAATTTTCGGCCACTTCCGTGAAATTTTGTGTTGTTATATTTTGGTTGTATTTAGTGAGCTATAGTCCACACTTTTCAGTCATTTTCGTAAGATTTTGTATTTCACTATGTTGACCTCATTTTGTGGGCTATAATCCGCAAGTTTCATCCAATTTCGTAAAATTTCGTATTTCTCTGTTTTGCCCATATTTTGTAGGCTATATTGTCACGCCAGGCTTCCCGTTATACGGAAACACAGGCATGTAACTGAGACTCGGCGAATGGTATAAGTATACCAACTTATATCATTCATAAGTGGTACAATACCATTAAGCTAAAAAATACAGAATAATCACAAAAACAATAATATAATACAATAACCAATATCTGAGATACAAGAACTTACAGGATGCCCGAGAATACACAATGTAATAACAGTTTGTCAAGTTCTTTCAGTAACCCATCATATGTACCTGTATAAACATTAACTCAAAAGAAAAATGGAGTACCCGTTAGAGCAAGCTACGGACCGCAAGTAGTACAAGCAAAATGGAAACATGAACAATGACACGATACGATCAAGTACGATACAAGGACACGTGTAAACTTGTAAACTGGAAACAAGAAACATGTAAACTGGACTTCAATGTATATTCAATCGATAACAAGGATTCATGTAACGGAGAAACATATCACGTAAACGGGAATCATGTATACTTGTAACAGGAATCGGGAATCATGTAAACTTGTAACAGAAATCATGTACGTGCTCAGTGTTAATCTTAAGTCTATCAGTCTTTTATCATTCATATCTAATGCACGCAATCCTGTGTCTCATACCACAAGTTTGGGTGCATACAATCAAGTAACATTTAGACTCTAGTGCTGAATTCTATAGAGTTCTATACTCGCGAAATCATATAAACATGAATCATGTAATCAAGTGGTGGATTCTAGAGGTGGCCCTGATCATCACACGACGTGGCACTTAGTCCTACGTGGCACTTAGTTCCATTTGACTTGTAAACATATAACATATAACAGAAACGTGTAATCAGGTAATGGATTCTAGAGATGGCCCCTATAAATTCTAGAGGTGGCCCAGTCATCCCACGATGTGGCACTTAGTTCTGCGTGGCACTTAGTTCTAGGTAACATGTAACGGGAATCATCATTTTGGGAAACACGGGCCCCCTTTCGAGTACAATCTTCTATATCGCCCACTACTAGGTCTTAACCTTATTACCTCGGCTTGTTATTCTTTTATAATAATTAAACATGAACATGAAACAATGAGAACGGGTATCCGGACATGATCAAGGAGGTATCAAGGCTATGCAATGCATGTAATATATTTCAGTTCATAAGTGCAAAGAACGAACATATACATATTTAAAAACATGAAGATACAATTCTGGACAGCAAAATGTTGTTGTACAAAAACTAACTTTCCTACTGGTACGGAAAAGTGAATCAGGTTCCGTCAAGGGTTCCAGAAACTAGACTCCCTGTCGGTTTTAACGCATATTCATATGATACATTATAGTTACAATAACTAGGTCAACTAGACAGTTCTCTACTAGTCTACTGTTCAGGCAACAGCTTAGTGCAAGGTTCCTTTATATATAAATCAACTGTAAACTAATCTAAAAATCTTATAAAAATTAAAAATTATAAAGTATAAAGTGACTCCCAATCATGTCTAGTAACAACCTGGTAAATTTCAAGTCTTTATTCTACTGTTAACATGATATTTTATTTAGTTAATCGTGTCGATATGCTTCTAAACAGTAATCTGAAATTAAAAACCTATCAGTACTAAAATTAGGATATCTTGAACTCTACATGTCGGATTTCCAGATCCGTCAGAAGTTCTAGAAACTAGATTCACAGGGCTACAACTCTCGTATATAAAGTTCTAATAGATTTAAACATGGAAGGATTACAAAGCATGAACAATACAATGGTTCAATTAATTGACACTTATAAAGAACACTTTTCATGAACATGGACGGTAACGAGTTTCAAAACACGATAATCAAATATGAATACTAATTGCAGAGAGGTCAAATAAAATGCTTGTACAGAACAACAAAATGTACAAGAGATACTTGCCTTTAGATGCCGATTACGAAAGTGGTGAGAACCACGGGAAGAAACGAATCGACGTCGGCACCACGGGCAGCGAGCATGCAAGGACGGCAGCATACAACCGACAATAGCAACAACTTGGCAGCGACAACGACAAGAACTGCAGCGAAGAAGCAACAATAACGATGCGAACAACGATGTCGGGCGATGGCAGCAAGAGAAAAGTAGTCGTCGAGGGTGGTTGACGGGTTTGATGCAGCAAGGAGTCAGTGGATTGTTGTGGTTGAGGTGTGCAGGGCTTGCGGTGATGGGGGTGAGCGCGAAGGAGGAGATGAGGAGCTCGAGGGAGCCATTAACCGCAACGGCGGCAAGGTGATGGTGGGAAGTGGAGCTTCAGGCGGTGATGCTGCGGGATGAAGACTATGAGGTTATCGGCGGTCGGGCTCGAATTGGGTGGTTCTGTGGTGAGGGTGAGGCAGTCGGTGGGCGAGGGAAGCACTGGCGAAGCAGTGGAGGGAGATGGTCGGGGGTGCTGGAGTTGTGGTGAGGAAGGCGAGGTAAGGTTGGCGTGAGGCAGCAATGGTGATGGCTGCGGCGTTCGGTGGTGGTGAGATTGGAAGCGGAGCTGGTTGGGATCGATGGTGGCGGTGGCTGCAAGTCAAGCTCATGTGGCTGTTGGCGTTTGGTGGTGGTTCGGTGAAGAAGTCGGGGTGAGGAGATGAGTGCATTGGCGGTTGCGCGTTGGGGGAGCTCGGTGATGGCGACAGCAGCACGATGGAGTGTGGTCGGCGAGAGGCAATGACGGCAGGGTTCAGTTGCTGCGGTGGCTGTCGATGGTGGTGTTGGTCGGTCGACGAGGGCGGTGGTGAGGTGGCACTGCCGGAGACGAGGGTCAGGTGGAGTTGCGGTTGCAGCGAGGTGGCGCGCAGGAGGCAGAAGCGGAGGCGAAGATGGCTAGGATGGAGGTTCAGTGATCGGGGAGTGCGGCCAAGGCAGAGGACGGGGTGTTCGGGTGGCTGCCAATGGAGGAGGGCAGCAGGAGAGGTTGAGAGAAGGTGGCGCTCAGAGTCGACGGCGATCGGGGGTGAGTCAGGGTGCTCGGTGGCTAAGGAAATGTTGAGGATGGTTGAGGGTGGCCGGAGATGTGGCAAGCGTCGGTGGAGTGTTGGAGATGATGGAGCTTTGGAGGTGGGGTTGCTGGCTGTCGAGATTGAGGAAGTGATGGTTGAGGAAGTGATGGTGGTAGTTTCAAGAACGAAGGAGTCGGGTGTAGGGGGGAGAATATGGGGGGATTAGTTGAGATAATTAGGGGATTAGTTGGGGGATTGGGTAGTTAGACAATTAGGGAATTTTGGTCTAAGCTTTTGAAATTCTTTTGTTTGGGCTTCTGGATGGAATTGGGCTATGGGTTTTAATATAAATAAATAATCAAATAAGAATGACTTTAGGTTGGACTAGAACATAAATAATTGAAGATAATCAAAAATAATAATAATAGTAATCGAATAGAATGGATTAGGATTATAGAGTAAAATATAATTTGGGCTTAAAATATATAATCAACAAGAGAAGAAATAGATTGTCGAATGAATAGGATTTGGGTTTATATATTAATGAATCAAAATAATGAGAATATACTTGGTTTAGGCTTTATACAAAAAAAATAAACAAACAGAAGATTAGGAGTTTGGGTTGTCGAATGAATAGGATTTGGGTTTATATATTAATGAATCAAAATAATGAGAATATACTTGGTTTAGGCTTTATACAAAAAAAATAAACAAACAGAAGATTAGGAGTTTGGGTTCTACAATAGGAGGATCAAATAGTCAAATTATAGAATGGGCTAGGACTGGCTACAATAGGAGTTCCAAAAATAAATCTAATACAAAAGAATGAATTTAAGAGAGCGGAACTAATTTACAAATAATCAAATAATGACATGAAAGAATGGATTGGGATTTCAGGGTTCTAACGTAATAATCAGATATCCAATGAAAGCAACTGGCTACAATAGGAGTTGCAAAAATAAATCTAATACAAAAGAATGAATTTAAGAGAGCAGAACTAATTTACAAATAATCAAATAATGACATCAAAGAGGTGGGGTTGCTGGTTGTCAAGATTGAGTTGTGATGAGGTGCACGGGAGGTTGAGGAAATGATGATGGTGGTTTCAAGAACGAAGAAGAAGAGTCGGGTGTAGGGGGAGAGAATATGGGGGGATTAGTTGAGATAATTAGGGGATTAGTGGGGGATTGGGTAATTAGACAATTAGGGGATTTTGGTCTAAGCTTCTGAATTTCTTTTGTTTGGGCTTCTGGATGGAATTAGGTTATGGGTTTTAATATAAATAAATAATCAAATAAGAATGACTTTAGGTTGGACTAGAACATAAATAATAGAAGATAATCAAAAATAATAATAATAGTAATCGAATAGAATGGATTAGGATTATAGAGTAAAATATAATTTGGGCTTAAAATATATAATCAACAAGAGAAGAAATAGATTGTCGAATGAATAGGATTTGGGGTTATATATTATTATATTAATGAATCAAAATAATGAGAATATACTTGGTTTAGGCTTTATACAAAAAAAATAAACAAACAAAAGATTAGGAGTTTGGGTTCTACAATTGGAGGAGGATGAAATAGTCAAATTATAGAATGGGCTAGGACTGGCTACAATAGGAGTTCCAAAAATAAATCTAATACAAAAGAATGAATTTAAGAGAGCGGAACTAATTCACAAATAATCAAATAATGACATGAAAGAATGGATTGGGATTTCAGGGTTCTAACGTAATAATCAGATATCCAATGAAAGCAATTGGCTATAATAGGAGTTCCAAAAATAAATCTAATACAAAAGAATAAATTTAAGAGAGCGGAACTAAATATACTTGGTTTAGGCTTTATACAAAAAAAATAAACAAACAAAAGATTAGGAGTTTGGGTTCTACAATTGGAGGATGATGAAATAGTCAAATTATAGAATGGGCTAGGACTGGCTACAATAGGAGTTCCAAAAATAAATCTAATACAAAAGAATGAATTTAAGAGAGCGGAACTAATTCACAAATAATCAAATAATGACATGAAAGAATGGATTGGGATTTCAGGGTTCTAACGTAATAATCAGATATCCAATGAAAGCAATTGGCTACAATAGGAGTTCCAAAAATAAATCTAATACAAAAGAATAAATTTAAGAGAGCGGAACTAATTTACAAATAATCAAATAATGACATCAAAGAATGGATTAGGATTTCAGAGCTCTAACGTAATAATCAGATATCCAATGAAAGCAATTAGGTTCTAAGCAATGGCAGAATTTATTTAGAAGAATTGGAATTCAAGAATTGAAGAGATAAGAATAATGATAACAATTTGTATAATCGAAAAATCCAATCGGATAATGAGTTAGGAGTCTGGGATTAAACAAGTGATTGAATACTCAAGTGTATGCAATTGAGTTGAAAAAGAAGAGAGAGAAAAATTATAGACAATACAAGAATACGGAAACGGGGTTACAAATATAGTCCACAGTTTTCAGCTATTTTCGTTAGATTTACTATTTCACTGCTTTGGCCTCATTTTGTGGCTTATGGTCCACAGTTTTCAATCATTTTCATGAAGTTTTATATTTCACGATATCGGCCTCAATTTGTGGAATATAGTGCACTGTTTTCGGCCATTTTCGTTAAAATTTTGTATTTCATTGTTTTTATCTCATTTTGTGGGCTATAGTCCATAAGTTTATGCCATTTTAATGAGATTTCATATTTCACAGTTTCTTGCCTAAATTAGTGGGTTGTAGTCTACAGTTTAAAACTAGGCTAAATTTGAAGAGAAAAAACCTTGAATTATTCCCTTTATGCAGAAAACCTCACTGGACCTTTTTTTGCGCAGAAAAAACACACTTAAGTATGGTTGTAAAAAACCCACTCCGACGGTTTGAGTATTCTGCTAAAGTTGGGTGAGGTTTTTTGACAATAATGAGAAAGATGCATGATGTTTTCTGAACCAACTTGTAAAGATGAATGAGGTTATCTAATACAAGCAGAAAAGTTAGATGTGGTTTTTTGAAAATATACTTCAGGGGGGTTTTTTGCAACCATACTTGTGTGGTTTTCTGCGCAAAAAAAAGTCCAGTGAGGTAATCTGCATAAAGAGGATAGTTCAAGGGGTTTTTTTCAAATTTAGCTTTTAAGCTATTTTCATGAATTTTCCTATTTCACTATTTTAGTCCACAGTTTTCGGCCAACTTTCGTGAAATTTTATATATCCCTGTTTTTGCATCATTTTGCGACAGTCCGGAATTTTCGGCCACTTTCGTGAAATTTTGTATTCCGCAGTTTCATCCACTTGAAAATTCTTATTTTTTTATTTTTTGACCATATTTTGCGTGCACAATTTTTGGCAATTTTCGCGAGATTTAGTATTTCACTGTTTTGACCTCATTTTATGGGTAGTACACAGTTTTCTACTGCTTTTGTGAAGTTTTTTTATATCACAATTCACAGCCACTGTCGTGAAATTTGGTATTGTTCTGTTTTGAAAGTATTTTCTTGGGCTATATTTTGAAAGTATTTTATATCACAATCCACTGTTTAATTTTGTCTACCACTTTTGTGAAGTTTTTTTATATCACAATTCACAGCCACTGTCGTGAAATTTGGTATTGTTCTGTTTTGAAAGTATTTTCGTGGGCTATATTTTGAAAGTATTTTATATCACAATCCACTGTTTAATTTCGTATTTCCCTATTTTGACCTCATTTTGTGGGCTATTGTCCATAGATTTCAGTCATTTTTGTGAAATTCGTATTTCCGTGTTTTAGCCTAATTTTGTGGGCTAAACCACAATTTTCGGCCAATTTCGTGATATTTCGTATTTCGCGGTTTTTGCCTCATTTAATGGTCTATAGTCCACATTTTTCGGCCACTTTCGTGAAATTGCATTAGTTAAAGTTTTGGCATCATTTTGTAAGCTATAGTCCAGAAATATCGGCCACTTCGTGATATTTCGTATTTCGCTGTTTTGCCATTATTTTGAAGGTTTTACAGTTTTCGGTCACTTCTGTGAAATTTTGTATTTCACTGTTTTGGCCTTATTTTCTGTGTTGTTCACAATTTTCAGCCACTTTGGTAAAATTTTGTATTGTTCTGTTCTGCCCATATTTTGTGGACTATAGTCCACAGTTTTCAATCATTTTCATGAGATTTCGTATTTACCTATTTCGGCCTAATTTGTGGGATTAAGTCCCCACATTTTTGTAATTTTTAGGAGTTTTCATATCTCACTGTTTTGGCATCACTTTGTGAGTTATGGTCCACATTTTTCGGTCAACTTTTGTAAAATTTTGCAATTCACTGTTTTTGCCTCATTTTGTGGGATATAGTCCACAATGTTCAGCCACATTCATAATATTTCGTATAGTTCTGTTTTGGCCTTATTTTGCAAGCTACGGTCCACAGTTTTCGGACAGTTTTCGGCCATTTTCGTGATATTTCGTATTTCACAGTTGTCCTCCACTTTTGTAAAATTTTGTACAACTTTATTTTAGCCATATTCGTGATATTCCTTATTCTCTATTTTGGCCCCATTTTTGTGTGCTAGTCCATAGTTTTTGTCCACTTGCATGAAGTTTTGTATTCATTGTTTTGACCTCACTTTGTGGGCTATAGTCCACAATTATCGGCTATTTTCAAGAAATTTCATATTTCACTGTTTTGGCCTCATTTTTTGGGTTGTAGACTTGTAGTCCACAATATTAGGTCATTTTCGTGAGATTCCGTATTTCACTTTTTTTGCAGTTTTAGGCCATTTTCGTGAGTTTTCGTATTTCATTGTTTTGACCTCATTTTGCAGGACAATCCAGAATTTTCGGTCACTTCGTGAAATTATGTTTAACTGTTTTGGTCGTATTTTATAGGCTAGTGTACACAGTTTTCGTCCATTTTCGTATGATTTCGTATTTCACTATACTGAACAAATTTAGTGGGCCGCCCACTGTTTTTATCCAATTCCGTAAAATTTCGTATTTTTCCTGTTTTGGCCGTATTTTATGGGCAATATAGTCCACAACTTTCAATCATTTTCGTGAGATTTAGTATTTCACTGTTTTGGCTTCATTTTGTAGCTTACGGTCCACAGTTTTCTATGGCTTATTCTTGAAGTTTTTATTTCACTATTTCAGCCTCAATTTGTGAGCTATGTAGTATACATTTTTCAGCCATTTTCATGAGATTTCCTATTTCAGTGTTTTTTGCCTAATTTTGTTTTAGGTCATTTTCGTGAGTTTCGTATTTCACTGTTTTTGCCTCATCTTGTAGGATAGTCCACAGTTTTCGGTCATCTTCCGTAAAATTTTATATTTCACTGTGTTTGCCTCGTTTTGCAGGATATAGTCCAGAATTCGTGATTTTGTATTGTTCTGTTTTAGCCGTATTTTGTGAGCTACAGTTCACAATTTTCAGCAATTTTCTTATTCCATTGTTTTGACCTCATTTTGTATTTCCACTGTTTTCATTCACTTTCGTAAAATTTCGTATTTCTCTATTTTGGTCATTTGTGGCCACAGTTTTCGACAATTTTCGTAAGATTTTCGCCTTACTTAGTAAGTATTTCAATATTTTCGCCTTATTTTGTGGGTAGTCCACAGTTTTCTGCGACTGGTAAAGTTTTGTATTTAACGGTTCGGCCACATTTTGTGATAGTCCACAGTTTTCACCCATTCACGTGAAATTTCGCAGTTCACTGTTTTGACCTCATTTTGTGGGTTGTCCATAGTTTTCAGCCATTTTTATGAAATTTCGAATTTCACAATTTTTACCTCATTTTGTGGGCTAGTCCACAGTTTTTGGCCAATTTTGTGATATTTCGTATTTCACAGTTTTTGCCTTATTTAGTGGGCTACATAGTCCACAATTTTTGTCATTTTAATGAGATTTCGTATTTCACTATTTTGGTATTTTTGATTATTTTCGTGAAATTTCGTAATTTACAGTTTTGGCATCATTTTGTGTGCTATAGTCCAAAAATTTCTGCCACTGTCATGGTATTTCGTATTTTGTTGTTTTGCTCCTAATTTGTGGGCTATAATCCATAGTTTTCGGTCACTTTCGTAAAATTTTGTATTCCTCGATTTTGACCTTATATTGTTTGCTAATGTCCACAAGTTTGGACAACTTTTGTGAAATTCTGTATTGTTCTATTTTGGCAGTATTTTGTGGGCTATAGTCCATAGCTTTGGGTCATTTTTCTGGGATTTCGTATTTCATTGTTTTGGCATAATTTTGTGGATTGTTGTCCACAGTTATAGGCCATTTTCGTGAGTTTTCGAAATTCACTGTTTTAGCATCACTTTGTGAGTTATGGTCCATAGTTTTCGATCGACTTTCATGAAAATTTGCATTCCACTGTTTCTTCCTCATTTTGTGGGATAGTCCACAATTTTCGGCCACATTCTTGAAACCTTGTATTGTTCTATTTTGGCCGTATTTTGTGGACAACAGTCCGAAGTTTTCGGCCATTTTCTTGAGATTTCGTAGTCCACAGTTTTCCACTTTCTTAAAATTTCATATTTCTTTGTTTTAGCCATATTTTGTTGTCCGCAGTTTTCGGCCATTTTCGCAAGATTTTGCTTTTCACCCTTTAGGCCTCATTTTGTGGGCTATAGTTCAAAGTTTTCATCCACTTTTGTGAAGTTTTGTATTTTAATGTTTCGCCGTCATTTTGTGGACAATATTCCACAGTTTTTGACCATTTTCGTAAGATTCTGTATTTCACTATTTTGTCATCATTTTGTGGGTTGTAGTCCACAGTTTACTACCACTTTCGTGAAGTTTTGTATTTCATTCTTTCAGCCTCGTTTTTTGGGCTATAATCCACAGTTTTCAGCCAGTTCCGTAAAATTTTGTATTGTTCTGTTTTGGAAGTTTTTTGTAGGCTATAATCCACAATTTTCAACCATTTTTGTGAGATTTCGTATCTCAATGTCTTGACCTCATTTTGTATGTTATTGTCCGCAATTTTTGGCCACTTCTGTAAAATTTCGTTTTTCACTTTTTTTGGTTTCATTTTGTGAGCTATTCCACAGTTTCCGATCAATTTCGTGAAATCTCATATCTCGCGGTTTTGGCCCGCAGATTTTGACAACTTTCATAAAGTTTCGTATTTCTCTACTTTGGCCTTATTTTGTGAAGTAGTCCACAATTTTCGGCTACTTTAATGAAATTTGGTATTTCACTATTTTGACCTTATTTTGTGAGTTACAAACCACAATTTTTTGTTGGAATATCGTACTTCACTGTTTTGGCCTCATTTTGTGGGCAGTCCACAGTTTTTTTCACTTTCATGAAATTTAGTATTTCACTATTTAGCCCTCATTTTGTTGACAATCCATAGTTTCAGCCAATTTCGTGAAATTTCATATTTCTTTGTTTTAACCATATTTTGTGGGTTATATAGTCCACAATTTGTATTTCACTTTCATTAAATTTGTATTTCACTCTTATGTCCTCATTTTCTAGGGCTATAGTCCACAGTTTGGGCCACTCATTAAATTTCGTATTTCACTGTTATGGCCTCACTTTGTGGGCTATATATTCCACAGTTTTCGGATCATTTTCAAGAAATTCTGTATTTCACAGTTTTGGCACACTTTGTGAACTAGTCCGCAGTTTTCCTCCACTTGGGTAAAATTTCGTACTACATTATTTTAGCCATATTTTGTGGTCCACGATTTTCGGCCATTTTAGCGATATTTCATTTTCCCCTCTTTTGGCCACAATTTTGTGGTCCATAGTTTTTGTCCAGTTTAATGAAGTTTTGTATTCACTGTTTTGACCTGGGCTATAGTCCACAATTATGGCCATTTTCAAGAAATTTCATATTTCGTTGATTTGGCCTCATTTTGGGGGCAGTAGACTTTAGTCCACGGTTTTGGGTCATTTTTGTGAGATTCCGTATTTCACTGTTTTTGGCTATTTTATGTCATTTTCGTGAGTTTTCATATTTCATTGTTTTTGCCTTATTTTGCGAGAAATCGGAAATTTCGGCCACTTTCGTGAAATTTTGTGTTTAACTGTTTTGGGCATATTTTTTATTGGCTATCGTACACAGTTTTCGGCCATTTTCGTATGATTTCGTATTTCATTGTATTGAACAAATGTAGTGGGCCGCCCGCACTTTTCATCCAATTCCATAAAATTTCGTATTTTTTCTGTTTTTGCCAAATTTTATGGGCAATATAGTCCACAGCTTTCGGTCATTTTCGTCAGATTTAGTATTTAACTGTTTTGGCCTCAATTTATGGCTGGTCCACAGTTTTCTATCATTTTCGTGAAGTTTTATATTTCACTGTTTCGGCCTCGATTTGTAGGCTATAGTGCACATTTTTCGGCCATTTCCGCGAAATTGTGTTTCATTGTTTTGATCTCATTTTGTGGGTTGTAGTCCACAATTTCAAGCCATTTTCATGAGAGATCGTATTTCACTGTTTTTTGCCTAATTTTGTGTGTTGTAGTCCACAGTTTTAGGTCATTTTCGTGAGATTTCGTATTTCATTGTTTTAGCCTCATTTGTAGAGTTGTATTCCACAGTTTTCGGCTAACATTCGTGAAATTTTATATTTCACTGTTTTTGCCTCTTTTCGCGGGATATAGTCCGAATTTTCAGCAACTTCCATGAAATTTTGTATTGTTCTGTTTTGGCCGTATTTTGTGAGCTACAGTTCACAATTTTCGGTAATTTTCTTATTCCACTGTTTTGACCTCATTTTATATTTCCACTGTTTTCATCCACTTTCGTAAACTACGCTATTTTGGCCATTTGTGTGCTATATATGCCACAGTTTCGACAATTTTCGCAACATTTAGTATTTCGCTGTTGTCGCCTTATTTTGTGGGTAGTCCACAGTTTTCAACGACATTGGTGAAGTTTTGTATTTCACGGTTCGGCCAAATTTTATGGGTTGTAGTCCACAGTTCTCTACCACATTCGCGAAATTTTGTATTTTTCTGTTTTGGAAGTATTTTTGTGGACTATAGTCCACGGTTTTCACCTATTCTCGCGAAATTTCATATTTCACTGTTTTGACCTCATTTTGTGACTATCCATAGTTTTCGGCCATTTTTTATGAAATTTCGTATTTCTTAATTTTTACCCCATTTTGTGGGTTAGTCCACATGTCACGCCCCGCTTCCCGAAATACGGAAGCACAGACACGTAACTGAGGCCCAGCGAATGATATAAGTATGCCAACTCATATCATCCATAAGCTGTATCAGTCTTAGCTCAACAATATAAGAAAAATGAATTACAACCACGCATGAAACATGATCACATAAACTAGAATGAAATTCAATAACCATATCTGGAATATAAAGACTTACCAAATAACTCGAGAGACTCCTGGTCCAATTGTAGAAAAACTGCTAATCAATGCCTCCTAGAAATTCTCCTTGTGCACCTGTACTTGTTCATCTAAAAAGAAAGAATAATTTGTCCTTAGAGTAAGTACGGACAGCAAGTAGTGAAAAACAGAGAGTACGGGAACAGGGAACATGAAGAAATATGAATCAAGATCAAATTGCAAGGACAATAATGGTACTAATAACAATGGTCTTTATCAAGTATATATATACATGTCAACTATGTCTATTATCAAGTTTTTTCTCCTATCTAGTGCATGTACTACTGCATCCCATACTACAGGTTCGATGCACGCACAACAGTGTTCGTTTTAGACTTCGTGGTGGGGTCTACAGAGCGTGTACTCGGGTATATCACGATAACAAGATAACAAGTTCACGTCTCCACAAGTAATTCTCCACCTTCCACGCCAAGTTTTCATGTAACAAGATAACAAGATAACAAGTTCACGTCTCCACAAGTAATTCTCCACCTTCCACCGAGTACATTTTCTGAGACTGTCCACTACTAGGTCAACCCTTAGAAACCCCGGTTTGTTTAGTATTTTATTACTAAGTCATATATCTACATGCAAGTGGTTATAAGAATGTCAAGTGGATGGTGATAGTGCAGCAACATGATATATTACACAATAATAAACAAGAACTAGTAAATCTAAAATAACAATTCTCTTTATATTATTTTAACTGGTTCCTAATATAACTGGGTCGAAACCTCAGTACAAGACAGACAGGCAGCATCACATGAAAGTTCATCAAGTGGGCAATTATCGAGTTATTGTATCATGCATGTATCAAGATTAATGTACAACAAGTAGTGTGAATTTTCCCAGTAAACAAGTCTAGTGAATTTTCTCAGTAAACAAGTCGAGTAAATTTTCCCAGTAACAAGTCAAGTTTATCATGTCGAGTTCAAGTCACAAGATCTCAAGTAATAACATGTATTTAATCACAACGTGTTTTCTCATGTACAAGTTTATTTATTTTATTCATGTCAAGTGTATGTCTAGGCTTGGGTTTGAATCAATGGATAATAAAAGAGGTCAAGAGTACGTCGGGTTAGCTCGTATAAACCCTCGATACTCTTAACGAGATGGGACACAAGGCAAAATTATCGATAAATAATTTGGAACTACTTGCAGGAGATCAATTAATTTTGAACTAGAATGAAGAAATAGTTCAATGGACTTGCCTTTTTTCTTGTAGACGATTCAAATAATTAATAAGAATAACGGGATCAGAATCCCGGGCAGCAGATCACGTGCGAGATGTATGTGGCAGCCACGCCAAGTCAGCAACTCCTAAAATAGTAAGCTCCAAAATAGCAACTCCACAAAGCAGTAAACAGCAACCCCACTTCAACAACTCCAAGGCAGCAAACACCCCCAAACATAAACTCCAAACAATTCTTCGACAACAATCCCAAACAGCACGCCAAACACCAATACACCAAATAGCAAAATAATACCCCAACTTCACTTCACAACATCAACTCCAACACACCAAAAACCCAACAGTAACAACAACCCCAATCTTTTTCTTCTTCTTTTTCCTCTTCGCCTTATCACAGACAGAGAGAGAGGGGAGATAGAAAGAGAGCGAGCGGGAGAACAGCGACGGGGACGGCTTCAGGCGGCGTGAAAGGGAACGACGGCGGAAGGAGCTGACAACGGTGGGACTCAGGCGACGCGCGTGGATGGACGGCGACGACTGTGGAGGTTCAGGTGGGCTTTGATGGTGCCTCGGGGTTGAGGGCAGCAATGGAGGGAGCTCAGTGATGGGTTGGCAACGGCAGGAGAGCGAGGGGTCAACGGCGACTGCTGCGACTGAGTCGGCAATGGGGACTGGCGAATGGGGAAAAGTTCAGCTATGGTCGCGACGGAGCTCGAGCGGGAAGCTCGAGGTGAGCTCGGTGACAAGGCGACGAGAGGAGAAGCGACGGGCGGATGTCGACTGGAAGAAGGCGACGGGAGGTAGAGGTTCAGGCGGCGGCGCGAGGTTGAAGACGGTGGAGTCCTGGCTTCGGCAACGGCGGGGAGACTTCGAGGGAGGAAGACGATGCGGCATGGAGGAGAATGGCGGCAGCGATGGCAGGCGGCGAGTGCAGGGGAAGCCTGCGGAGACGGCGGTGAGCGACTGGCTCGAGTGGAAGGAAGGCGACGACTGAACGGGAGGCTGTGGCTGTCGATGAAGCGAGCGGCGGGGACTTCGGGGTCGGATGAGATCGAGACTGGAGGAAGAAGGCGAGTTGGATTTGGAGCTTGAAGACGATGGCGAAGCTATGGCGATGGAGTTCGAGGTTCGAAGTCGAGGCTGGAGTGCGGCGGTTGAGTGGACAGCGGAGGGCGATTGCGGGAGCGGTTGGCTAACGGTGGAGGAGACGATGGCGTCGAGGTCTGATACCGGCAATGGTGGATGGCGACGAAGGCTTGAGTTAGAGGCGGCTTCGACGACGACGAAGTGAAGCGGCAACAATGGCGGCAGCAGTGGACGAGCGGGAAGATGGTGGAGCGACGGTGGATTCTTCGGTGATGACGACGTCGAGAGGGAAGAGGAAGAAGGGGGATGGGTTCTGGTTCGTTTGGTTTCTCTGTTTGTTAGAGAAACAGAGAGAGAGATGGAGAGATTGAACGGGAGAGAGAGAGGGAGTGGTTGGGTATTAAAATAATAAAATAATTATTTATTAAAGGGGTAGTTAGAGATAGAGGGGTGTGGTTACGGGGATGTGGGAAGAGTGGGGAAGTGTGAACAATTTGTATACGGGTGAGTGTAAGGGTTAATTTATACAATATAGATGGGTACTGGGTTTAGGGTTAGAGTCCAATAGGAGATGGGCTTGGATTTGGGCTTCAATCCAAATAATTAAATAACATAGCATATATCAAAATCAATGGGCTTCAAATGAGATAAATAAAAGAAGCGAGACAAATTCTAGCTTGGAATATAAATTTGGGTTTCAATAGGAGATTCAAAAGGATTTAGATGCATTGGAATGATTTATACGGAATTTGAAATACAAGAATACATGGAGAAAGAGAAAAGAAATAGAAATCCGTATAATCGGAAACAGGGGTTACACCACAGCTTTCGGCCAATTTTGTGATATTTTGTATTTCACAATTTTTGCCTTATTTTTAGTTGGCTATAGTCCAGAGTTTTCGGCGATTTTTGTGATATTTCACTATGTTGGACTCATTTTGTAAGCTATAGTCCACTGTTTTCGGCCATTTTCGTTAAATTTCGTATTTTACAGTTTTGGCATCATTTTGTGTGCTATAGTCCAAAAATTTCTGCCACTTTCATGATATTTCGAATTTCGTTGTTTTGCACTTATTTTATGGGCTATAGTCCATAGTTTTCTGTCACTTCCGTAAAATTTCGCAAGGTTGTAAACGGCGTCAGGCGGTGGCGGTTCGGCCAAGGACCGCCTACCGCCTAGGACGCCTAGGCGTTTTGTTTTTATTTTTTAAATATTCATATATTAACCTTTTAAAAGTTACATTTCTCTATTTTTGCTTGTAGTCTAAATCTTTTAAATGCATCACAATTCACAAGTGATGCTAGGCCAGAATGATTTTAGAAGTTCAACAACGATTATGGTGTAAACTTTAGATTCATAATGACATAAACAATAATCAGTCATATAAAATTTAAAATATAACGTGAACTAGTAACACCTTAATGTAAAGATGAAGAGGCTTTTTACTGTTGAAGATGAAGATGAGTCTTTTTTCTGTTGAAGATGAAGACTATTTTAAGAATTAAAAAAAAAACAAAAAAATCTGTCAGCCGCCTGATCGATTTTGGCCGCCTAGGCGCTGCCTCGGCCGCCTCGACCGCCGCCTCGACCGCTGCCTCGGCCGCCTCGACCGCTGCCTCGGCCGCCTCGACCGCCTAGGCGCCGCCTTGTGCGCCTAACTGCCATCTCAACGCCTAGAGTACCGCCTATTGCAT